>CAUYRH010173083.1:0-17764 GCA_963574655.1 Perodicticus potto | reverse complement strand
CAATTGATGCAGAAAAACCTTTTGATAACATTCAGCACCCTTTCATGATCAGAACACTTAAGAAAATAGGTATAGAAGGGATATTTCCTAAACTGATAGAGGCCATCTACAGCAAACTCACAGCCAATATCATATTGAATAGAGTAAAATTGAAAACACTTCCACTCAGATTAGGAACCAGGCAAGGTTACCCATTGTCTCCACTGCTTTTTAACTTTGTAATGGAAGTCTTAGACATCACAATCAGGCAAGAGAAGGCAATCAAATGTATCCAAATAGAGTCAAAGGAGATCAAACATTCACTCTTCACAGATGATATGATTTTATACGCAGAAAACCCTAGGGACTCAACTACAAAACTCTTAGAAGTGATCAAGGAATACAGCAGCATCTCAGGATACAAAATCAATACTCACAAATCTGTAGCCTTTATATATACCAACAATAGTCAAACTGCAAAAACAGTCAAGGACTCTATTCCTTTTACAGTATTGCCAAAGAAGATGAAATATTTGGGAATTTACCTAACAAAGGACATGAAAGATCTCTATAAAGAGAGTTATGAAACTCTGAGAAAAGAAATAGCTGAAGATGTTAAGAAATAGAAAAAAATACCATGCTCATGGCTGAGAAGAATCAACATTGTTAAAATGTCCATACTACCCAAAGCAATTGACAAATTTAATGCAATCCCTATTAAAGCACCAGTGTCATACTTTAAAGATCTGGAACAAATAGTACTTCGTTTTATATGGAATCCAAAAAAAACCTTGAATAGCCAAGACATTACTCAGAAATAAAAACAAATCAGGAGGAATCACACTACCAGACTTCAGACTATACTATAAATCTATACTGATCAAAACAGCATGGTACTGACATAAAAATAGAGAGGTAGCTGTATGGAACAGAATAGAAAACCAAGAGATTTACCCAGACACTTATGGTCATTTGATCTTTGATAAGCCTATTGAAAACACAAATTGGGGGAAAGATTCCCTATTTAACAAATGGTGCTGGGTGAATTGACTGGCAACTTGTAGAAGACTGAAACTGGACCCACACCTTTACCATTAACAAAAATTGATTCTCACTGGATAAAAGATTTAAACTTTTTTTTTTTTTTTGACAAGGGCAGGGTCTAAACCCACAACCTCTGGCATATGGGGCCAGCGCCCGACTCCTTTGAGCCACAGGCACTGCCCGAAAAGATTTAAACTTAAGACATGAAACTGTAAAGATTCTTGGAGAGAGTGCAGGGGATACACTTGAAAAAACTGGCCTGGGAGAATATTTTATGAGGAGGACCCCCCCCCCCCCCGGGCAACTGAAGCAACACCAAAAATATATTACTGGGATCTGATCAAACTAAAAAGCTTCTGCATGGCCACTGGCACAGAACACAGTAAGTAAAGCCAGCAGACAGCCCTCAGAGTAGGGAAAGATATTGGCAGGATGCATTTCTGACAAAGGTTTGATAACCAGAATCCATGGAAAACTGAAACTTACTAATAAGAAAAGAACAAGTGATCCCATTTCATTATGGGCAAGGGACTTGAACAGAAGCTTCTCTGAAGAAGACACGCATGGCCTACAGACATATGAAAAAATGCTCACCATCCTTAATCATCAGAGAAATACAAATCAAAACCACTTTGAGGTATCATCTAACTCCAGTTAGAGTAGCCCACATAACAAAATCCTAAAACTGTAGACGTTGATTTGGATATGGAGAAAAGGGAACACCTCTGCACTGCTGGTGGGAATGCAAACTAATATGTTCCTTTGGAAAGAAGTTTAGAAATCACTTAAGGATCTAAAATTACACCTGCCCTTTGATCATGCCATTCCTCTACTAGGTATATATCCAAAAGACCAAAAATCACTTTATAACAAAGATATTTGCACCAGAATGTTTACTGTAGACCAACTCATAATTGTCAAGTCATGGAAGATGCCAAAGTGCCCATCAACCCACAAATGGATTCATAAATATGGTATATGTACACTGTGGAATACTATGCAGCCTTAAAAAAGATGGAGACTTTACCTTTTTTATGTTTACATGGATGCAGCTGGAACATATTCTTCTTAGCAAAGTATCTCAATAATGGAAGAAAATGTATCCAATGTACTCAGCTCTACTATGAAACCAATATATAAGCACCCATACTTCCATATGAAAGCTATAACCCAACTACAGCCCAAGATGAAGGGAAAAGAGGAGGGGGTGAGGGGTGAGGGGTATGAGTGGAAGGAGGGTAATTGGTGGGACCACACCTATGGTGCATTTTATAAGGGTACATATCAAATCTATTAAGTGTAGACTATAAATGTCTTAACACAATAATAAAGAAAGTGCAGTGAAAGATTGTTGTAAGTATTTAAAATTGTATATAAAACGAGCACATTGCACCCCATAAATGCATTAATGTACACAGCTATGATTTAATTAAAAAAACCCTGAATTACAGAAAAAAGTCAAATTTATTTAATCAAAAACTAGAATAATCCGTCCATCACCATTGAGTGCAAGTCGGTAAATAGCAAATATACACACACAAAAAAAAACACACAGCAGCACTATGTAATGAATCCCAAAAGGGAAAAACAGTGGTCCATGACCACTCAAGATGGCTTGTCAGTTCAAGAGCAACCCACACACATACACACAAAAAACAAACCCAGTACTTTTCAGCAATACAATCAATATACTACAAGTACAAAACTCAGAATTATTTTACAATGCTTCCTTTTTTAGTAACAAAGATGCCCACCTTGGGGGTACATATATATATTTTCAGTGGTTTACTGTTGACTTATTTTTAAAGATATCAGTGTTACTACACAAAACTGCTTCCTGTATCTTACAGCATTTTATTTACTTTTACGTATCTACCTTCCACCAACCAAAAGACTTTCAGATTGGCAGGCAGAGGGGTTCCTTATTTTCTGTGAAATTAAAGTTCTAAACACTGTCCAGAAAATGTCTTATTGCCATTTCAACGCTGGGAAATAGTTACGTTGATGCTTAAATTGTCATTTTCTGCAAAAGCCTGTGCAGTGTTGCTGTCAAAGACAAGGCAGTCACCGTTCATCATGGCTGTCTCAATTCCCTCCCGAATAGACCGAGGAATTGCTTCCCAAATCAGTCGCCGCCGTCCATCACCATTGAGCTCAAGTTGGTAAATAAAACTTTGAGCTTGCTGGGCTGTTCCTAATAGCTGCAGAATTACATAGAACCTCTCTTGACCATAGTGGTTTTCCCGTTTCTGCATGACCACCATAAAGTGCAAGCCAAAACAGGACTGCATCATCACCCAGTAAGAAGTACCATAAACATTAATGTTCATAGCAAGGAAAACTGTAGTCTCTCCCTGTAGTGTCGTAATGGTGTCATGCTGATCCAGCAAATGGGGCATCACAGCATCCAAAGGGCCTTCCCACTGACAGACAATACCAGGGCACGGACAGGAATAAGGCCTAAAGTCACAGAGCTTTTCGTGGTTTGGTTTGTCTGAAGGTGGCAGAGTTAGTGCACACCCAGAAGAGGCATATTTACACGGAAACGTAAGTGAATTGGCCACTTTCTCCATAGCCAAGTTGCGAATGGTTCCTAGTGGGCCCCCGCATGTTGGACAAGAAACCAGCTTTTGGCGACAGCTGATACAAACAAGATGACCACGCTGACACTGAAGGATGGGTGGTAACACATACCCAAAGCAGACCGGACACTCGAAAAGCCTCCTCAAGTCACTGCTAGATGGGGTTGTGTCAGGCAGGGCCGGCTCCCTCTGGGAGCGTGGACTCTGTGAGGGCCCAGCAGGCTGTGCGCTGTCAGGCTGACGGCTCATTTCTGTGGGCCCAGAGGGATCCTGGAACCCAGTCCTGGCTCAAACGTGCTCAGCTCTCAACTCCCGCTGACACAGGCAGCACCACTGTCTTGGCACCCAGACGAACAGACTCTGGGTCGCTTCCGCTGCTGGAGAGCGTTCCCCTCAATGGCGGTGTTTCCCCCTAACCGCCTCACTGTCGCGGTCGCAGACGTTTGGCATAATCCCCAGCATGCCATGCGCTCCCACTGCGTACCACACGCCGTGGCCAAGGCCCCGAGGAGGGCCGGACCACTTGCCGGGCTCCTGCCTGCTGTTTTATAGAAGAATTCTTTATCCAAATTCAGCATGTGCTGTATGTGATTGTCTCGTTGGACTTTTTGCCTCTCCTGGGGCCAATGTGGTAACTTGTCTTTCACTAGAAAATTATCCATTGCATCTGTGTTCCAATGTATTTGAATAGAATGCTGCAAACTTTGCACTTGGGAGACTTGAAATGTTCTTTGTACTGACGACTATGTCACCTTTGTCATTTTAAATTTTGAGCATTTGTCTTTCTCCCCTTTTGATTAACTTATCCAGTGACTTTTCATGTTTCTGATATCCACTCAAGTAAACCTGCCATTCCTCTTAAAAATAAATAAATAAATATATGTGCTTTGACATAAATTGTTTCTATTGTTTGAATTAGATTTTCAAAAAAAAATCATAGAGTATATTTAACATGGCATGAGATAAAATAATTCCATGAGATTTACATGAAAATCACTTTGGAGGGTTCTGGAGTCACATCCAGGAGTAAATGCACTCCAAAAGTTTTGACACTTGAGAATAAGACAACCAGATAGAAAAAGCACATAAGCAGCAAATCATGGCATTAGACAATGAGAACTGCATATCTTGATTTGCAATCAAGATGATTTTCCCACCTGAATTCAGGTATTCTCTAAGATTAAAGAGCTAAATTTATTTATTTAGTGATAGAGTATAAAGCCAATATTCAGCAATGATTTGTATTTTCAGTGAAAATGCAAATAGATTTTTTACAATTATAAAAAATAAAAATAAAAATAAATTCTTCTACAATGTCAGAAGAAATGAACAAGATTTGCCAAGAAACTTTTGAGGACTACTTTAAGGGACTTGATTTATCAGATATGAAAATATGCCATAATAGCCACTGTAACCCATAGAGTATGGTATTGACAAAAGAATAAACAAATAAATGGAGAATATAAATGTCTGAACACAGTAAATAGGAAAATGGCATGAAGGCTACGTTAACCAGTTTGATGAAAATATTTCAAAGTGTGTATAAAACCAGCACATTGTACCCCATGGTTACACTAATGTACATAGCTATTATTTAATTAAAAAATGCACAAGATTTGCCAAGAAACTTTTGAGGACTACTTTAAGGGACTTGATTTATCAGATATGAAAATATGCCATAATAGCCACTATAACCCATAGAGTATGATATTGACAAAAGAATAAACAAATAAATGGAGAATATAAATGTCTGAACACAGTAAGTAGGAAAATGCCATGAAGGCTACGTTAACCAGTTTGATAACAATATTTCGAAGTGTATATAAAAAAAGCATATTGTACCCTTGATTGCATTAATGTACATAGCTATGATTTAATTAAAAAAAACTTTATATAAAAAAAGAATAAACAAATGAATGAGTGGAATAGAGAAGTCAAGGAACATACTTATGTACAGACATCAGTGAAAAATTTACATGGGGTGGATCAAAGAAGTCAGGGAAGGATGGACTAATATGTATAACTGGGTCTTCTGAAAATACCTTTGGAAGGAAATAATTTAAATTTTTGCCTAGAAATATTTTTGAATGATTATCTGAGCTTCATATAAATAAAATGAGAGAGTTAATTAAATGATATAGTAAGAAAGAATATAGTATAATATTTTGTAAATTCAGTACGACCATTTCCTAGCAAGATAAAATAGAAAACTTAGTCACATTAACGTGAATATTAAAATTCTCTATAAATCAGAAGATTCTATAAATAAACTCCAGTGACAAAAAACAGGAGAAAAAAATTTAAAAACGTAAGAGATAAAATTTTCACATCTCTAATACACAACAAAAATTCTTCAAATCAATTATTAGCAATTTATCATACAATGTATGATTAATACAATTTAAAACGGGCAAAGGATGTGAATACACTATTCACAGAATTAAAAATAATCAGCATGTGAAAATTTGTGCAACCTCGGTAGTTTCTAAGTAAATGATAATTGAAATAGCTAGAGGATTTTTTTAATTACATGGAAAATTTGGAAGATTTATAAACTGTGATGAGACCTACTTCTAGGGAGACTACAGAACAACAACAATAGTTTACAGATGTTTAGGAGGAGTATAAATTTGCTCTAAACATTCTGGAAAATAATTTAGCAATTACTATGAATATTTTAAGAGTGTGTACCCTTTGATGCAGTTTATTTCACTTGTAGGAATTTACCCAATCGGTATAAATGAATATTTGTGCAGGGATGCTCATTATTGTATCCCTTGGTGTTCTAGACATTGCAAAGTTCTTCATTTTCAAAACCAATTGAAATCAGCTGTCTTTCTGAGTCAAGATATTTCACTTTTAAAGTTTTACCCCAAAATCATGTATCCAAATAATGGCACCAGACTTGTACCAAAAAAGCATTTATTTGATCAATGCAGTTAATCATTCTCTAAAATTTATTAAGGTTCATTTAACTTCACAAAATACTTTCTTAGAATCCCAGCAGTATATATGGGCATTAGGAGTAGACAAAAACAAATTCTTCATAGCCAGGTGTTGTGATGGGCACCTGTAGCCCCAGTTCCTTGGGAGGCTGAAGCAAGAGAATCACCTAAGCCCAAGAGCTGGAAGTTGCTGTGAGCTGTGACGCCATGGCACTCTACCAAGGGTGACAAAGTGAGACCCTGTGTCTAAAAAAAAAAAAAAAAAAAAAAAAAAAAATTGTTCAATCTATATCATTATAGATATTTTATCCAACTTCATTCCTTTATTTCTCTCCCAATCTCTAAATATTTTGATGTGGACTCAAAATCTATGATATTGCATGGTATGTGATTTTGATCTGCCAATTTTCTTACTGCCCAGTTGACAAACATGTAAGAGGAACTCATCTATTGAAGAAGTTCTGTATTATAATGGTTTCAGTAAGTTAGTTTTGATAATAAGTGGTATTAAAATATTACTGGTATAAATTAGGTGCTCAATGCATATTAACTAAATGATTGAATAAATATTCTTTTTTTCGCAGTTTTTGACCAGGGCTGGGTTTGAATCCACCACCTTGCATATGGGGCCTGCGACCTACTCCTTTGAGCCACAGGTGCTGCCCTGAATAAATATTCTTTATTGAGAGGGGAAAAGAAAATGTGCAACATGGGTAGGAAAAAATCATAAACCATTCACCCAAGTATTTGTTGCATGTCTTAATTTCTGAATTTTTTTTCTTCAAAATTTTTCAATGAATACTTTGCATCAGGCACCATTCATTTATTCAAAAAAAATTTACTGACCACTTACTTTAAGGTAGGCATGATTTCAAGAAATGAGGACATATGACAGCAAAAACCTTAAACGATAAAACTTAAATTGTTTTGGGAATTCCATAGCTTAGCCCTTATACACACAACACCTATCTAAAGGTTTCTTCAGCATGTTTCAGAAAAATATAAACCTCTTAGGAAGGACTTCCTTAAAGCTTGAGGTTGTTCTAGAATTCGTTCTTTCAATCCATACATTTATAAAATGTCTACTACTGTTGCTCTGGGCACTGGGAAAACATCAGCAAATGAGAAAGACAAAGTCTTTGCCCTCTAAGGGATTGCATTTTAGAAAAAAAAAATAATTTAAGTATTAGTAAGTGGCATGAATAAAATAATGAAGCATGGGTGATAAAACTAATTAGAGCTGTTGGGCCACAGGAGCTGGGCAGGAAGCTGGAGGGTGGAGTTGCCATCATCTGGGGCATCAGGGGTCACAAGAGCCAAGCAGAAGTTGCCAGGCCATCGAGTTTCCTGCTCAGCTCCTGTGACCATTGCAGCTGATGGCAACGCCGTCCAGATCCCCTCTGTCTGTAGTGACTTGCAGATAGCAGTACCCCAGACTGATGGCACCACCCTGGACAGTGGCAGCACCACCCCTGACAGTGGTGGTGGATCCATGGTCTCTCCCACAGGGCTCAAATTGAGTTTCCAGTGGACTCCCACTGCCTAAATGCTGAAGACCTTTTGAACTCTCCCACCAGATTGGTGTTTGTGATGACCGGAACAATTGGTTTGGTACTCTTGACCAGGGCCAATCAACCAGGGACCCACCAAGGTTGTACCCTGGTTGTGTTGTGGGAGTATGGGATTCTCCCCTACCAATTGTTGCCTATGGGGATTGGGTGTTTTATTTGCCTATATATCTCCACAGCTGAGATTTCAGCCCAAAGCCACTGATTCACTAGAATTGTGCAGAGACTAGCTGAATACCAGTCAGTGCCATCTAGCCCCACCACACAAAGCAGATCCCCAGAGTTTCAGGCTATAGTTCTGAATGGGACCTTTGTAAACCTCTAAGGGAAAAGCCACAATCACCAATCTCAGTTCTTTGGTAAAGTGCTGGTCAATTACAACTCCAGGAGCTTTCAATTCAATATCACCTAGCCAGCTTATCTAGCTAAATGGTGAAAAATAATCATGGGGCAGAATCAGAGGAAAAACTCTGGCAATATGAATAATCAGAGTAGATCAAGTCCCCCAAGGAATGACCAAGGGGACACAATAGAAGATCCCATTCGTAAACAAATGGCTGAGATGTCAGAAATCAAATTCAGAGTTTGGATTGCGAATAAGATTAACAAAATGGAGGAAAAGATGGAATTAGAAATTCAAGGAGCATTTCAAAATTTGTCTCAAGAATTCAATGAATTGAAAGACAAAATCACCAAAGACTTCAACACATTGAGGCAAGAACTTGCTTCCCTCAAATATCTGAGAAATACAGTAGAATCCCTCAGTAACAGACTGGAGCACTCAGAAGTAAGGATCTCTGACACTGGAGACAAAGCTTTTGAACGCTCCCAAATGCTCAAAGAGGAAGAGAAGTAGAGAGGAAAAATGTATCATTCCCTTAGAGAATCGTGGGATCACTCCAAAATAGCAAACATTCACCTCATAGGAATCCCTGAAGGAGAAAAAGATGGTCTGAAAGGCACAGATACTCTACTCCAAGAGACAATTGAGGAGCAATTCCCAAGTATGGCAAGATACACTGAAATTCAGTTAGCAGACCGTTTCAAAACCCCAGCATGACTTAACCCAAATAAAGTGTCTTCTAGACACATTATAATTAACTTCACCAAAGTTCACATGAAGGAGAAAATCCTGCAAGCAGCCAGTCGTGAGAAAATCATAACCTACAAGGGGAAGAATATTAGAAAGACTGCAGATCTTTCTGCTGAAACTTTTCAAGCCAGAAGAGGATGGTCATCGACCTTCACTCTACTAAAACAAAATAACTTTCAGCTCAGGATCCTGTATCCAGCTAAATTGAGCTTCACTTATGACTGAGAAGTTAAATACTTTAATGACATACACTTGTTGAAGAAATTTGCCATAACCAAACCAGCTCTTCAGGATATCCTCTGACCCATCCTCCATAATGACCAGCAGAATGCTCTACCATCAAAGTAAACTCACTCTGAAATTCTTGAGCAGAACCCAATTTCCACAGTGATAAAAAAATTCAAAATTTCCATTGGACTTTCAAAAAACTTGATACCAAAAATACTATTAGATTTATCAAAACTCTCAATTAATGTGAATGGCTTAAACCGTCCTCTTAAGAGGCACAGGTTGGCTGACTAGATACAAAAACGCAGGCCAGGTATCTGCTGCATACAATAATCTCATCTTACCTTAAAGCATATAGACTAAGGGTAAAGAGATGGGCATCTGTAATCCAGGCAAACAGAAATCAGAAAAAAATCAGGGGTTGCAATTTTATTTGCAGATACACTAGGCTTTAAACCAACAAAAGTAAGGAAAGACAATGATGGTCACTTCATATTTTTTAAGGGAAACATTCAAAATGATGTCAATTATTAACATTTATGTGCCCAACCAGAATGCTCCTCAATTTATAAAGGAGACACTAACAGACATAAACAATTTGATATCTTCCATCACCGTAATATTTGGAGACTTTAATACCCCTTTGGCAGTATTGAATAGATCTTCCAATAAGAAACTAAGCAAAGAAATTTTGGACTTAAATTTCACCATACAACAGTTGAATTTGACAGACGTCTATAGAACATTTCATCCTAAAAAAACTGAAAACACATTCTTCTCATCAACTCATGGAACATCCTCCAAAATTGATCACATCTTAGGTCACAAGTCTAACCTCAGCAAATTTAAAAAAAATAGAAGTTATTCCTTGTATTTAATCATCAGAGAAATACAAACCAAAACCACTTTGAGATATCATCTAACTCCAGTAAAAGTAGCCCACATAACAAAATTCCAAAACTGTAGACATTGATGTGAATGTGGAGAAAAGGGAGCACTTCTGCACTGCTGGTGGGAATACAAGCTTATACATTCCTTTTCGAAAAAAGTTTGGAGAACACTTAGGGATCTAAAAGTAGACCTGCTGTTTGAGCCTGCCATTCCTCTACTAGTTGTATATCCAAAAATCCAAATAGCACTTTATAATAAAGATATTTGCACCAGATTGTTTATTGCAGCTCAAGTCATAATTGCTAAGTCATGGAAGAAGCCCAAGTGCCCATCGACCCATGAATGGATTAATAAATTGTGGTATATGTATAGTATGGAATTTTATGCAGCCTTAAAAAAGAGGGAGACTTTACCTCTTTTATGTTTACCTGGATGGAGCTGGAACATATTCTTCTTAGTAATGTATTTCAAGAATGGAAGAAAAAGTATCCAATGTACTCAGTACCATTATGAAACCAATTTATATTCACTCACACTTTCATATGAAATGTAAAACACAACTATAGCCCAGGATATATGAGGAAAGAGGAGGGGTATGGGAGGGAAGGGGGGATGTTGGTTGGAGGTAGGGTAAATGGTGGAGCCACACCTATGGTGCATATTGAAAGGGTACATGTCAGATCTATTAAGTGTAGAGTATAAATGTCTTAACACAATAATTAGTAAGTGAGGTGAAGTCTATGTTTACCAGTTTGATGTAAGCATTCCAAATTGTACACAAAATAAGCACATTGTACCCCATAAATGCATTAATTTATACATGATTTATGTATTTGTGGCTTAATAAAATAAATAGTTTATTTTCAGTGCAAAGTTTCATGGACTAAATTATACTATTTCTATAAGCCCTATTTTGAGTTTAGTGGAATTTAATGGTCACCATATAAAATAAATACCAAGTCACTTTCTTCCAAATTACTTACTTGGTTGCTAGAAGTTGTATTACCTGTTGATTGCAGTGTAACAAGCCACTTCATAAGCTTGTGGGTCAGCTCGGCATTTCTTCCTCATCGGTTGTATCTGCAGCTGAAAGTAAGGTAGAAACCTCTGTTGATGTTGGCTGGGCTCTCTCACGTATTTGGGAGTTTTCTGGGATAACCAAATTCCCATACACACGATCTTTCCACCTCCAGTAGACTAGCCCAGGCTTGTTATCATATGATGTCCTTGTTCCAAGAGGGAGAACAGAAGTGTGTAAGGCCTCTGGAGGCCTCTACATGGAAATGCCACATCATGACTTCTGCTGCATTCAGTTTGTCAAAGAAAGTCACAATGTTACCACAGATTCAAGATTTGGGGGCAGTAAATTCCACTCTTTAATGGAAGAACTGCAACGTCACATTCCACAGGTGTGAATGAAAGTGGACATCAAAATGGTTAATCCAACACAGTCTTCCTTCCTTGGGCTTTCACAAAGCCGGTATTGGAAGATATGCCTTTTGAACCTTTTTGAGCCAAGCATTCTCTCCAGATGTAGTCACATCTACTTTGGGCATGTCAGTCTGCTGTGAGCCAACACCCTTAAGACTCATGGAAGCCCTTTTGTCTGTCTTCTACTTGGTACCAGCTTAGTTCTTTTCAGAGATATTATCAAAGTAACTTTGATTATATCCTTATAAAGAGACTATATATTTTTGGCAATGCCCTTATTTCATGTGTTATTGGATTTAGAGGCTAGAGAAAAGAAACAGTTTATTTTTTCAACTTAATAAGTTCTGGCTCTTCTATTTCCCCTCTAAGTTCTTCTTATATACTGTCCAGTTCTTTCTTTGTCTCATCTTGTTCTTGCTGCAACTTATTATAGAAAGGTAGGAGTAATCAAGTGACAGTTCGGTGTTCTGCATGGAAATCTTCTTAGCCAAATTGGCAACTTAATTAGGAACATTTTCTGTTTTCTAAATTACCCCAAGCAACAGTATTTCCAGTTACTTTACTGCCGTAAAACACAGGTTGCTACGTTCCCGGGCTCTAACAATAGTTTTCTCAATGCATTTTTAGATTTTATTGTAAATTTTGTAGCCTGTTCCTGACTTGCAGTCCCAAAGGCAATGCCATATTTTAGATGTTTACTTTGGCAGTATCCCACATAAGTTACCAATTTCAATATCGGTTAACTGTTGCTATATAATAAATCATCCCCAAACTTCATGGCATAAAATAATAACCATTTATTACTGCATACAAATATACATATTGACTGAATACTTTTTGTGCTCCCAGCAGCTGAGCTTATACACTTGCTGTCAGCTGTAGATCAGGTACACAGATGTACTGAACTTGTCTGGGCTCTCTCATATAATGAGGGGGTCAGTTGGCTCTAGGCTGCCCTTGGATAGCTTCATCTGGGTCACCTAGGCTCTGTTCCACATGTTTCTCAATAGGCAAGCCTAGGCTTATTCTCAGGACATGGCAGGAATCCCAGAGAGGATTTGGAAATAGGCAAGGTCTTGTAAGGCCAATAGATGGAACTGGCACACCATCATTTCTGCCACACATTCTGTTGGCCACATCAAGTCATAGAGACAATTCATATTCAAAAATTGATTCTACTTCTTGATGGAAGGAGCTGCAAAGTCACAATTCAGTAGTGTATATTAATGAGGGCCATCAAGGCAGTCAGTTTACGACAAGGTTCAATAAAAATCATAAAGTACTGCATATGGTTTTGCTAAAACCCGAACAGGCTATTCAGATATTGGGCTTTGTGCTGGATCTGGACACGATTAGTACAGTAATTTGTTCTTAGCTTCCCCTTGAGAATGACCCCCTTTCACCATTATGTGGTGCCTTGGGAGCAAGTCAGATTTTGGCCCCAATCTCGTTTGGCCTTAGAGTCGGGCTTCAGTTGTCATTGCCTTTCCAGGCCTTGATTTGCTATGCAGTTTCTCATTTTAGCTTATAATTTCTCCTTCCCCACAGCTTTCATCTTCATTTTATACCTACCTTTATCCTGAGATGGGTAGGCTGCTATTCACCTGATATTCACTAACCTCCTCTGTCTTTGATTGCCTTTTACACAAATACCCTTGTTTAAAAGCCCATTCATAATACCTTTTCAGAAATTTCCTCAATTCTGGGAACATTTTTACTCTTTTCCTTTTGGATTGCTTGAGAGCTGTATACCAATGGGAGGTCAGGGGCTGACCCCACTGCTGGTTTGTTTTTGTGTGTTCTGTCATCCTGAATAAATAAAATATAAAAACAAACAAACAAAAACATTGGTGGGCTTAATCCCTGACTCCCCTCCCTTGGGATGTGACTGCATTAAGATACTACCCTCCCCTCAACCCTTGTGTTTGCTTCAGTACCTACAGAAGCTAAATATTTGAGTGAATGTTTTAACATGACACAGAAAAAAATGGGAAATAGTCTCATTATTTCTAGACATGAAGTGAAAGTATGGGGATAAGTTTTTCTTTTAGTGTCTTGACATCCCCTTTTTTCTCAACCAGTTATCAACCAGTACATTTGCCTTATTCCTAAAAAAAAAAAAAAATTGTGTCTCAGACACTGTAGTTGGTTGTTTAAAGCTTTAACTGAATTGTCTCAAGGTCATTTCAATTTGTTATTGTTATTTCTCCATATAGAAAACAGCTATCTTCTGTAGAAACTTTTTTCAGAAATACTTTTTTCTGAATTACAAAGAACAAACTAAATTTACTTATAATACATTTGTACAAATGCCATAGTTCTTTCAAAGTGTTTTTTTCTTTCCTTTTATTTTTAGTTGACATATAATAATTATAATACTTATGAAATGCAGAATGATACTTTGATACACGTATATAATGTGTAATAGTAAAATTAGAGTAGTTACCATATTAATCACCTCAAAGATTTATTATTTCTTTGTACTGGGAATATTCAAAATCTTGTAGCTCTTTGAAAATATACAATAAGTTATTGTTAACTATGGTCACACTTCAGGGCTGTAGCATTAACTTCCTATCTCACTTTAATTTTGTATCCATTAACCATCTTCTCCCCTCCCCTTTTACACCTTTCAAATGTTAGAGTATTCACAGTTTTTAAAAAATATAAACATTTTAATTTTTTCCTTTCAATTTAAAGCATTTTTTGGCTATATTCCCATTTTTTCCTTCTCTAGATCCACCACCCTCTTTACTGATCCTTTGGGTCCAACTGATTCTAGTTAAGGGAATACTTAATGAACTCTACTATTACATAGCCCCTCCACCAAGAGAAACTCCACACTTATCTCATCCCTTAGGCCAGGCGTCCTCAAACTTTTTAAACAGGGGGCTAATTTACTGTCCCTCAGACCATTGGAGGGCTGGACTATAGTTTAAACAAAAAAAACTATGAACAAATTCCTATGCACACTGCACATATCTTATTTTGAAGTAAAAAACAAAACGGAAACAAATACAATTCACACCAACTCATGTGGCCTGTGGGCCGTAGTTTGAGGACCCCTGCCTTAGGCTACTGAGTTTTCTCATAGTGACCTAAGCATCACCATTTTTTATTTCATTTTACCATCATTTCTTTCCAAATCTGATAGTGGTAGTGGTGGATTTTTTTAGGCCAGTCCCACTTCTAAAACTATGTACAGTATTTCAGGAGAATTATGAAGAGGTAGGAAAAAAACTATATACTCATTCACACTCACACAAGCACACATGCAAAATAATAAAATTAGATATTGCCCTGATAAGTTTATGAAAGATTGCAGAGTCATATTGGAAGAAAGTGGACACCAAAACTGGGTACATGTGCAGCCATTTATCACTCCAGCTGTTGTTGGCCCTTAGAGTCCCTTGTAGAAATACAGTTGTCGTTAATGTTGTTTATACAGGAAAGAATCTTGCCAGTTATAAAAAGCTTAAATATTCCTGAACTGTCTTCTTTTCTTCTCAAGAATTATATCACCATTCAGGAAGAATATTGTTATGGGTTGAATTGTCTCTCCTCAAAATTGTTAAAGCCTTAACCCCCAATTCCTGTAAATGTGACTTTATTTGGTAGAGCCTTTAGAGGGGTATTTACTTAAAATGAGATCATTAGGATGTGCTCTAATCCGATCTGACTGGTGTCTTTAAAAGGAGAGGTTAGGAAGCTGGTCATGGTGGCTCACACCTGTAATCCTAGCACTCTGGGAGGCCGAAGTGGATGGATTGCTTGCACTCAGGAGTTCAAGAGCAGCATGAGCAAGAGTAAGACCGTTTCTACTAAAAATAGAAAAATTAGCTGGGTGTGGTGGCTCCTGCCTGCAGTCCCAGCTACTTGGGAGGCTAAAGCAAGAGCATTGCTTGAGCCCAGGAGTTTGAGGTTGCTATAGCTGTGACACCAAGGCACTCTAGCCTGGGGCAATGGAGTGAGACTCTATTTCAAAAAAATAAAAAGAAGAGATTAAGATACACAGAGAAACACCAGGGATAACCACATACATAGAGGAAAGAAAATGTAAGAACACAATAAGAAGGAGGACATCCTCAAACCAAGGAAGATACCAAACCTGCCAACATGAGGTTCAGACTTCTAGTCTCCAGAATTCTGTTCTTTAAGTTACCCAGTCTGTAGTATATTGCTATACACCCAAAGAAAATTAATATAAGTATACAAAATTAATCTATGTGCTTTTACTTAAGAGGATATTTTCAAATAGAATCTCTAAATTATTGGAAAATGTTCCTGCTCCTGGTGGAAGCTTTCTGGTATACCTAAAGTTTGTTTCCTTGCAATTGTGTTTTAGTTTCAAATCCTTTCCTTTCTTAATTCCATAAACATTAGCCCAATGTCTAATAGCAACCCTTATTGTGGATGGAGAATTCAATACTGCCTAATACCACCTAATCTTTTACTCCCCTTTTCTGAGATCTTACATGGTTTTCTCTTTATCATTACATTTTACAAAGAATGTGTATCAGTTAACTTTTGTTGTAAAAGAAACCACATGATCACTTTATGGCTTAAATTAATGCTTTATCAGGTCCACAATTCTGTAGTTTGGCTGTACGGATGAGCTCAGCTGGGCAATTTTTCTGCTAATCTGTGATCACTCATCCACTTCTGGTTGTTGTAGTGAATGGCCTCATGTGTTTGATGATTGACTGAGTGTCATCTATGATGACAAAAACGACTGAATCTCTTAATCCAGCAGACTAGCCTGGACTGACTTATTATATGGTAGTCAGGGGTTTTAGGAACAGCAAGGTTGATGTGCAAGTGCTTTATAAGGTTCTGATTACATCAAATTAGCTAATATCCTATTGTCTGAAGCAAGTCATGTGGCCAACACAGATGCAAAAAGTGGAGAACTAGAGTCTATTTTTTCTTTTCAATAAATACATGAGGTACAAGTGGGTTGCTGTTACAATGACGAATTATATAGTGGTGAAGTCAGGGCTTTTAGTGTACTCTTCACATAAATAGTATACATTGTACATGATAGGTAATTTTTGATCCCTCACTCTCTCCCACCTCTCTTATTAGTGTCCAAAGTCTGTTATACCACCCTGCATGATCATGTACACCCATCATTCTGCTCCCACTTATAAGTGAGTGCATGTAATTTTCTTTTCCATTGCTGAGATACTTCACTTAGGAAAATGGCTTCTAGTTCCTTACAAGTTGCTGGGATAGACATTATTTTATTCATTTTCATGACTGAGTAATATTACATGGTGTATGCAAAGGATGCCAAAAAATGAATGCACATTTTAAGAAAGGGAAAAACTGTATTAAAATTGTAATACTCTGCATATAATGATAAAAAAAATATGAATACAAGTCATGTTTGTGTACCTCTTATACTGCAGAAATCAAATGTGACTTGAGTATTAAAATTTTAATACAGTTTTTTCCTTTCTTAAAATGTGTATGTGTTTTTTTGGCATCCTCTGTATGTACCACATTTTCTTTATCCCATCATCAATTGATAGGCACTTAGGTTTGTTTCATGTCCTTGCAATTGTGAATTGTGCAGTGATAAACATACAAGTGTATGTGTCTTTTTGATAAAATGACTTCTTTCCCTTTGGATAGATGCTCAGTAGTGAGATTGCTGGGTAGAATGGTAGATGTATTTTATGTTCCTTGAGCAATCTCTATACTATTTTCCATAGAGACTGTACTAATTTACATTCCCCTTGACCATGTGTAAGTGTTCCTTTTCCTGGCATCTGCACCAAACTTTTTTGTTTTTTGACTTTTTAATAATGGCCATTCTGATAGAGGTAACATAGTATCTCATTGCAGTTTTTATTTGCTTTTTCCTGATGATTAATAATGTTGAACATTTTTTTCACATGTTTATTGGCCATTTGTATATTTTTGAAAAATATCTGCTTGTGTCTTTTGCCCACGTTTTAATGAAGTTGTCTTATTTTAGCTGATTTAAATTCCTTATAG
>CAUYRH010173082.1:0-87350 GCA_963574655.1 Perodicticus potto | reverse complement strand
CCAGTGGTAAGACAGAATTTATTTACAGAAAAGAATATAGAAAACACTAAAGCTCCTGGTAGAGAGAGAGAACTCAAGTGCAGAGAGAAAAGCTCTCTCGGTTTCTCTCCCGGTCTTTCCCCGTCTCCCCCTTTAGGCTTTTAGTCTCTGGGTATATATAGGTGTATGGGTTCCTTGGCCAGGAAACTAATGAACACAACATAAATAATCAGCCAATGATTTCACCTCTTAAAAAAAGCATTTATTTACACTTAAATAGTAAGTTGAGGTGACATTTTCTCCTTGAAAATATTTCTAGACACTTGTGTTTACAAAATAGTCAATAAAAATATTCCTCTGGCTTGTACATTCTTCCTACTTCTTAATCGCCAAGGGGTCATCACAGCTGGCTCAGCTCCTTTCGGCATTTCATTCTAATGAAGGAAGAAAGAACATAACTTGAAAATAAAATTGTTATTTAAGCAAGTGATATGGAATTTCTAGACATGGCTTCTACTCACATTCTGTTATCAAGAGTATAGTTATAAGGCTAAAGCTAGCTGCAAAGGAGGCTGGCAAATGTCTCCACTCTCCTCCAACTCTCTCTCTGGAAGAAAATTAGAATGGACTTTGTTTGAAACTAGCAATCCTCCACTCCGTATAAGTATATGTATCCACTGTGATTCAAATTTCATTCTACAGTAAATCTGAACATTTATATTTTCTGCTTTTAATCATAATGCTTAAGAGCTTATCTCGTGTATGTGATCTTACTATTTCCTTTATGGGTTCAAACAGTTCAAAACACTTGGGATGCAGGCTGACTTTGGAGTCTGTTTAAGCTTAGGGTTAGTAAATGTAAGTGGCATGTAAACTTTTTTGCAATTAATTTTATTTTCATATTTTAAAAACTTTTATCTAATTTAGTGTATCTCTCATTATAAAAATATTGTTAATATGGATAAGAATCTCTTAATGTCTTTCCTTAATCTTATTAATGATTGATATTCTTCTATAAGGAATTGAATGATTATTTTTAAAAATGATCAGTTCTAGGAAACGAGAAACAGTGAATCTCTAATTATTTACAGTGTTTCTTGTAATAGTGAGATTGGTATATTTTCATTTTTGTTCAGTGAAATTTAATTGCGCTACTGGGGCAACATTTGCACATTGAAAGAGCTATTATTCTTGGTACCATAAACCCTCACATTGTCCAAGCATTCAGTTACCTTCACCTACCACTCATGTCCCCACCTACTCCTTCACTCCACCACACATACAAACTTGTAAGAAGCTCATCCTCATTTCTAAGGTCTGCTTCACCAGCCTGAGTTAGTTATAAGGCTGATAAGATGCCCAAATCTTCAGATTCTGTCTTTATTAACTGGGTCTATGGTAATATTTTCTATATTCGTGAAAGATATGCAAAAACCCTTTTCTATCTACTTTGCCCTGAAATTTTGACCTTTAATTTCTTCTGCCTTCTCTTTTTATGAATCAATTATAAGTTCAAATAAATCTCAACAGAGAGTACCATAAATTGATGCAATACTCAAGGAAACAATGGAAATTTATTTAAGGTATCATACGTAAAACTTTCAATCCAGAGAATGTCCACTAATGTATATACATATATCCTATAAACACAAATCATACTAATGATCTATCTAGGCTAATTTGTATGTGCAAGCACAAACACTCACACACAAGACCCTTTACTTTCAAATGGACCTCAGGTGTTTTTCAAAGAGCAATAAAATTGCATTTAAAATTGCAACAATCTCTATTAGAAGAACATTGTTCTTTTCCAGCTTGTTTGGATACTGAATTGTCACAGTGAAAGCTAATTTTAGGTTTCATTTGCAGCCCTGCAGAAAACAACAGAGGCTGGGCTATAATCTTTGTTCTTGTAAATTTGTACCCCCAAGCCAAGTAATGGATTGATTCTACTATTCACATACTGTCATTCATAATTTCCAAGGGGTTATTAGTCATCTGAGCACCAAAAGTGATGCCAGTTTGAACACTGCAGCAGGGTGTGCGGATTTAGCCATGACCTACATTCAAGTTTTACAAGAAATAATGAGAAAACTATTTTTTTGGCAAAAAAAAAAATTGAGGACAAAAACAAGCTGCTTTTATGTACTGCTGTATTGTAGAGAACTTTATAAAACGTGAGGTGAAACAGAAGAATAAACTGAAAGGAAGAAAGAAGCAAAAAAGTAAATAATTTATCTAGCTGGAGAGACTTAAAAAAATAAGGGATCAGAAAGAAAATCTATCTGTAAAACCTTAAGCATACGCTTTTTGTCAAAACTAGATTTGTTATGTCACACCTCCATAACTCAGACCTGCAGAGCTTGGAAAATAGCTTGTTCAGACTTCCTCCATAATGAATTTCTTAGCACTATTTTTCAATGCATGTTTCCTAACTTGGAGAAACACCATGAGTTGTTATGAAGCTGTGTTTTCTGGGTCAGTGAGTAGTTTAATGAAGCAGGAAATATCCTCTAGAGTAGAGCAAGGATTCACCTGTCTCCAGATGGTCAAAATAACTAGCATTTTTATACTCATCACTGCTATATCTAAGGGGGAAAAAAAGTGCCTCAATTAATTTAACATATCATGGTTTAAATAATGTTATATTTTGGAGCTGGGAGACAATGAATTGGAAATGACATCATTTTAGCATAGGAGTGTTGTATTCAGGTAAAACTGTACCAAATTCTACCCCTTTGGGAGAAAAATGCCTTTAAGTTGTCCCGATTTGACTGTCTTCCTATATGAATTTAGATTACTAAAAGATTCAAGCTCCATTGGGAAGAATTATATGGGTTTTTAAAAATTATTTTATAAGTCATTAATTCTATTTCTCCAACATTTAAAATATTTTTATTAATCTATATTTGTCTGACTTACTCTCCATCTATGTTTATAGGGATTTTGCAAACTGTCTTCTAGAAACCTAGGTTTGTTCTAAGGGTAGCATCTATGATACCACTTCATAAAATAACAAAATCCAGGAGAATAAATTATATTTCCCTTGTCATTTCTTGGAATGCACATTTTTCTCAACAAATATCCAAACAGTTTTCAGGGTGAACTGTTATTAGTAACTATGGTCTCTTCACCACCAGAATTAAGATTGATGTTGGGCAAATAACCAAGCTGACAATAAATACTGACAATTTGGGGGGGGGGGGTTCCTTTTGATAAGAGATACTGGTTTTGTACCAGTGGCACAAAAAGTAAAAGAAGAATGAACAAAACTGGCACACTCTCATTCAAGTTCTGTTGGCCAAGCAGACCACATGGCCAATCCCCAAAGTAAAACAATGGAGAAATATATTCTAACATTTTAAGGTCAAATGGCAAAGAAAGAGTCAAGCATTTTGCATAAGATAGTCTTCCAGTCATAATACCTGGTAACATGAGATCTTTCATGCTGCTTTAAAAGTACTAACTTTGAAGAGTTGGGAGTAAATAAAATAGATTTGTAATACAAATAGCCAAACAGCATAGGCCTATTTGTTTCATCCATTTGTAGAAATAAATTCCTGGAAAATGGCTGATTTAAATAACCAAAAAGTACCTTTTAATAACTTTAAAATGTTGGGTAAATAATGGGTATGATGAGAACTTAAAATAACATAATTTATTGGCCCAAAGTTAGACACATGAACTACTTCTGTTCAGTCCGTGCTGATTATAAGATAGAAGGAAAATATCTTACTGTACTAATCCTAAAGTTTAGGGCAGAATCTCTTTATTCTGTAGTTGTAGGACAGACAAATATCCAGCTACTATGCACTGGTACAGCCTCGTTGGTTATTAAAATATTAAAATACCTTCAGCGTAACAGTTGGTCAAGAGCTGCTGCCCTGATCCCTAAACCAAGGCCAGCAAATTCACTGCTGTGGCACCCTTTCCCCAAAGCCTCCAGTCCAGTAACTGAAGGTGCCATTCTTAGCAATTTAGAGGTCCCCAGGAGTTTGTTTCAGTCCATAGGCAACATTCATTCTGATCAAACAGTGCCCTTGGTCAATCAGTGCCCATGCTGGACTGGAAACTGAATATTTGTAATATCGCCTCATGAACTTGATCAAGAGAGGACACTTTAGGCTGAGTGCAGTGGCTCATGCCTATAATCCTAGCACTCTGGGAGGCCAAGGTGGGTGGATTGCCTGAGCTCAGAAGTTTGAGACTAGCCTGAGCCAGAGTGAGACCTAGTCTCTATAAAAAAAAAGTTGGGCATTGTGGTGGTGCCTATAGTCCCAACTGCTCAGGAGGCTGAGGCAAGAGAATAGCTTTAGCCCAAGAATTTAAGGTTTCTGTGATCTGTGACACCACAACACTCTACTGAGGGCAACAAAGTGAGACTCTGTCTCAAACAACAACAACAACAAAAAACAAAAAAAAAAACAAAAAAAAAAAACAGAGGACACTTTAAGTTTGTTACCTATTCTGAGGCTGGATTCCACTGCTCATGATAAACTATAAAAAACAGGTGTACTCTTTTTAGTGCTAGTCACCCCACTTTCTCTAACAACTCCAGCCTTTTGAGACCCGTAAAAAGAGAGGACTATTAATGTTTGGAGTAACATTTCCTCCTTGGGATTGTCTAATATTTATTTTTCTCCTAAAATAAGCAGAAAATATTTCATTAGAAAAAATCAAATTATTACTAATTTTCAAAAATCAATATAGTGTTCAAAATATCAGTAATAGCCAAGAACTATGTTTATTTTTTATTTTAAACTGATTGTTACCTATCCATAGCCTTCTACCTAAAGGATAGAATTAGGAAGACATAAACCAGAAAAAAGAAATGATTGAAAGTATTTATAATACATACTAAAAACAAACTAAAAACATAGAACATTAAATTTCATTATTTTTATAATCCTTGCTTACTCTAGTTTTCTCTTTGAGGTGGCACATTCATTATTATTTAGAAGGGAAAAATGATGTCATACAACAAAGAACAGTAACTTAAGAACAAACCATCAAAAGTTGGAGTTCTCTGGTTACAATGGATTGGAAGAAAAGAAAGCAAGGATTTGGAAGGGGGGTACATTGGTATGGCCCCAAATTCCTTGTGTTGTCTTAACATCTCTGATTATCACAGGGGCCCAAAGGCCTAGCCAAGAATTCTCCTGATTTCGACAAACATGTTCCTACCTAGAAAGGCTCCCCAACTTTAGTTCTCCCAGAAGCCAGACCACGTACAACCCACTGCTTCCTCCATCTAACAGGTTTCCCCTCCCTGCTGGATTCAAAATTAAAAAGAAAAGCCAATTGTCCTTCTGAGAAAACCAAAGATCACCCCACCCTCGTGTCACTGCAGAGCCTTCCTCCCACAGCACCGACTTGTTCACTCTGTTCCTGAGTACAACTCCCGTATGCTGCTACATGACTGGTGGCAGCCACCTCCTCAGAGCTACAAATATATAATAAATGTTTGCCAATTTCATGTGTCCTGTGTTCTAGTGTCATGTGTCCTGTGTTTAGCCATTTGTTAAGTATTTAGGATCCAGTATTTCTCTTTTGCCAATCGGATGAGTAGGACCTAATCAGAGCAGGTTAACTGGACTGAAGTGATAGTTGTATCAGGACTGATACTACAATTTAGAAGCAGTGGCCACTAACCATAACATTGATATTTGAAGAGCAGTGTTCCAGCTCATTTTATCTAGTAGATACAATGCTTTATAAGTGTGTAAGCTTTTCCAAGGCCTACGAAAACATTTGATATTTGAAGAGCAGTGTTAGCTCCAAATGCAAAAATAAAACTGTGAAATTAAACTTAATGAAGGATTGATTAAATGTCTATAATATATAATTGCAAAATTCTTCTATAGTTATATTTAAATTATATGTAATGTGACATGTGGGTACATTTTAGTGTATTTATGATGTGAAGATGAATGGTACTGTTAAAATTCCCCCAGAAAAAAAAATTACTCATAACTTGAAAGTTCTGACTTAATAAGTAAAAATCACTTTATGGAAATTGAAACGTACAAAAAAAAAACTAGAAATGATTTGAGCACAAAAATACTGGGATATAATAAAAGACAGAAAGGAAAGCTTGTAGTAAGAAGAAAGGGCCAAGTAAAAGAAAGTCTATCAGCGCAGACATGTGGGGAATTGTTTTCTGGCCGGCTAAGGAAGGGTCATTCTGCCTGCTGGACAGTGGTTATATCTAATGGTAAAAGTCCAAGAAAAAGAAAATAGATGCTCTCTCTTGTCTAATGAACTCTTGTGTTAAAAAATAGTGAGATTCCTCCATTGTGGTCAGAGTTTTTTTATATGTGATGTAAATTCAAGTCTTTCACCCAGTAGCCTATTTCAAGAAAACAAAACTAAACTCAACTAATGTAACTGCATAATGGTGTAGGGCAATTTTTATAGGCCTATTAATCCAGCTCCTTTCAAACCAAAATTCAACTGAGAGTAAACAAATAGTAAACCAACAGTGGCAGAATGAGCACCATAAACTGAAACTCTCACCATCTTTTTTCTAACTACTATAACTTCAGTGGAATTCTAGATACGTATTTTTTGGGTGCAGAGAGAAATGTGGTTATCAGTCAACACAAGGAGCCCAAGTGAATGTACAGGACAAGCCAGAATCCTTTTTTTTTAGATTTATGTTCACTTACTTTCTTGTCATTTGAAACTAATTTTCATCACTATTTTTTTCTTGCAGTTTTTTCTTTTTCTTTTTCTGCCTGGTATTTTTCTTTATGGTTATAAATTGTTATTGTTTTCTTCAAACTGAATGAAAGCATTATGGCCTGTACAGAACCATCAGTTTATTACACACACTGTCCTCTGTGGTAGCTGTTATAAAGCTGGGAGATGACGCAAAAAAATTGCCTATAGCATTTATTTTGAAATTCATAAAAACTTAAACTTGTATCTCTTGTGATAATGATATTTCTCTGAAATATTCAATTTCAATGAAAATTTATTTATTTAAGTAGTATGATGATCTGAAGGATTGAAAAACAAGTAAACAGCTGAAAAAAAGAAATTTCTTATTTACATATAGTGAATGTTAGAGGGAAAATCTGTTTTCTCTGATGAGAGGATTTTCTTTTTTTTATATTAAATACATACAGGAGAAAATAAGTAAAGAGTTTTCCTTCTGGTAACAAAAACTCTACAAAAGAGAAATGGTTCATTTTTGGAAAGTTAGAGCAGTTAAAGGTTTAAGTCACCAAAAGGTTGACTGCTAACTTTAATTTAGTCTCATCTATTTAAATGGCTGCATTATAGCTGACAACATTTTGTGACATATACTGAGTATAATGATTCATTTATTTTTTTCTGCTCTAGTAACTGCATCATAAATTATCATTAATGTCTACCTAAAA
Source organism: Perodicticus potto (assembly GCA_963574655.1). Taxonomy (NCBI): domain Eukaryota; kingdom Metazoa; phylum Chordata; class Mammalia; order Primates; family Lorisidae; genus Perodicticus; species Perodicticus potto. The sequence goes on along the minus strand of CAUYRH010173082.1, from coordinate 79,986 downwards.
CTCAGTAAGAAATCATCCTTGTCATATTAATCAATATTCTATTAATAGACAAATTTCAATGTCCAGTATAAATTTTCCTTCATTTTCATAATGCCCATGCAGGCTCAGGGTATAGTACCCTTTCTAATATAAAAATTATTTAACCATTTACGTGTTTTAAATATGAGAGTCTCAGGTTCATTTTCTATTTGCCTATCAGCATAGAGAATTAAAATATCAGTTATAAAAATTATTGAAAATTATTTGAAGTCATATACTTTCTCATTTTTATACCTTGCTATTGACTTATAATTTTAAAATATTATATTTTAATAAATAAGCATGAATAATTAATATAATAGAATTATAATGGTAACTAACTTAAAATATTAAAACATATTATAAAGACATTATGATTTTTAAAAGTGCGATGCAAGTGCAGGAAAAGGCAAGCAGATAAAGTGAACAAAGAGAGAGAGAAACAGAGAGAAAGAGAGAGAGAACAAAAAGGAGCCTGAAAACAGATGTCGTTAATGGAAGAATTAGGACTATAAGAAAGGGCAGCATTTCAAATCATTAAGAACAATATGTACTAAAATGTAAATAAGGAACATATAAGAAATGAAAACAAGAAATGTGACGGACATCTACAAAATCTCTTCATGGAATCGATAGACTGTATAAAGGAAAACGTGTTTCTGGTGCAGGGGTGGGTGGAGGCAAAGGTGTGCTCTGGAGCCCGCTGTTTGCACTCCTGGTGCTGGAGCCCGTCTCACCGTAGGCAGCGGGGTTCTCCCGAGTCACGGTAGCATCTATAGTGATGGTTCCTCTCGCTGGAGTACCAGGCACCAAGCCCTACAAGGTGGTCCAACACCACGGACCCTAGGAACAGGTGCAGGGGGAGGTGCAGCTCCCCAGCCTCTCACTGGCACCCCACATCCAGGGGAAAGCTCAGGTACTCCATTCAAGCAGGACAGCTCCAGAAATTGTTCCTGACAGATACGGTCTATCACATCTGGTACTAGAAACCTCTTGACTTCCTCCCTGACTTGGGCCATAAGAGCAGAAGCCTCACACGAGGGTCCAAAGACTTCAGTGAAGATCCGTTTTCAAGTGGGCTCCAGCCCTGCACCAGAATCATACGAAAAACATGGATATGATGACACCTGTGCAGAACAGAGTTATGAAGGCTACGAGGCTGTTACAGCCAGAGCCAAGGGGATTCAGAATATCATGACTACGGACTTGGAAAGACTCGAGATTTTTATGAAGCTGTGGCCAGGGCGACTAGAATGGTGACCAGGACTTCGCTGAAGGCTCCTGCTACGCAGGTGAAGGGAGCTTACGGAAAGCGCCTGTGTGCTCATTATTAAATACAAACCTAAGGGGAAAATATCGTTAATGAGCAAAGTTGTTCCTGATTTCTTTCTTATTTCTCCCAAGAATCCTAATGCTTAACCCTCAACAGACACATAATTGTCTACACTTTTTTCTTCATGGTCTCTTTCTTTTCCCCTCCTTTTTCTATTCTTAGGTAATATTTTAAAATGAGTTAAAATAAGTTTAGGCATATGAAATAAATGTTTTAAGTGTGTAGATGCTTTTTTGTTTTATAAATATAAAAAAGAAATTGAGAAAAAAAGAGAAAAGAAAAAAGAAACCAAACCTGTTCGTTTCAGCAGTGGCATTGCTTGCTTAAAGGTTTTGGAATAAGACCTGGTAACTTTCTCTTAGTTTTGATTTGAGGAATCCCATAGAGTTGCAGTTGCAGAATCCCAAACTAGCCTACATTACAAAATTCTGGGCTGTTTAAGATTTAAAATCACAAATGTTAAAGGCAGTATATGCCACTGTGTAAAAATGAGCTCAGAGATCTCTAAACAAAAGTTTCCTTTAAAAACACATGGTGGTTGAATCTTAAGTCTAAATAGTTGATGCAATTTTAAACATTAATTGATATTAAAAAGAAAACAAAAACAGGGCGGCACCTGTGGCTCAAAGGAGTAGGGCACCGGCTCCATATGCCAGAGGTGGCAGCTTCAAACCCAGCCCCCGCCAAAAACTGCAAAAAAAAAAAAAGAAAGAAAGAAAGAAAAAAAGAAAAAGAAAAGAAAACAAAAACAACAAAATTAGCCTTGTAAAACTGACCTTTTCATCATGTGGGTTTTGAAATATAGCCCCAGACATACAATGTTGAGAGATACTTACGAGACAGGGGGATAGGTTTTAATAAGGTTGATTAGGGGCATGGGGACAGCTCCCTGCATTGATTTTGATGCACAGCTTTTTAGCCACAAACTTTCAGTCATAATACTGATAATTAGAAGTTCTGTATTTAATAAGACAAGTATTTTGACCTTCTGAGATTCTACACTCCATAAAAAGCTCACTTGAACACTGAGACCAAAGGCTAATGATTTTCTTAAGTTGACGCCTGTCAATCAATAGTGAAGTATTCCCAAGTTAGTCAAGTACGTCACAACAATAGCATGATAGCAAAAGGGACACTGCAGCTGAATGAGAAAGGGATTCAAAATACACTTTGTACAGAAGTTAAAGTCCTAGTTGGATTTGTATCATCCTCCCATTTTGTTTTCAGAAGATTAAATACTTAATGTGTTAAGTCTGCCTAAATCGATAGATTAAACTTATGTCAAAATGTCTGTAGTAGTTTGTCAGTAAAGTTTAGTCTTTCTTTAACCAAAGTGAAAAAAAAAAATAAAGGAAAACAAATATTAGAGGTGACTCTCTAAAAATTTTATATTCCTTGCAAGGGGAAAAGTAACATTTTAGTATTTAAGGATCTTTTAATAAAAATGAACATATCAATATAATGTATCAAATAATTTTACAAAAGAAGAAATGTAAATAATGTGGAAAAGGCCTCAAATTCACTAGTAATTTAAGAAAAATTAAAAATTATAATGTGCCACTTCTTTCTTCATTTTATTACTGAATTGGCAAAATGGAAAATTAAAAGAAGGGTGGGAAGATGGTTAGAAAGAGAGAGGAAGAAAAAGAAAGGGAGGAAAGATTACAGAGGGATAGAAAGAGGAAAAGAAGTGCACACCTGTGTCCCAGCTACTCCATAGACAGAGGCAGGAAGAGTTGCTTGAGCCCAGGAGTTTGAGGCTGTAGTGAGCTATGATTGTACCATTGAACTCCAGCCTGAGGGATGGAGTAGTAGGTACCCTGTCTCAAACTTCATCATCATCATCAATGAAAAAGGAAAAGAAGATACATGATGGAAAGAAAGAGAAGGGAGCTGAGGGGGAAATTTTTACCCATTATTAGTCATGGTACTAAAAGATGGACAATCTCACACATTGTTAAATGCCATAGATATTGACATAAAATGTCTGGTGCAAAATTTGGCAGTACATATAGTACATCTCATAAGCATGTATATGTGTCAACTTTCTAGGAATTTGTGCAACAGAAATCAAGTTTTGTAAAATATCTAATGCAAGATGTTACAGCACTGTGTATATGGGGGAAAAGTTGCAAGTCATTTAAATGACCAATTCAAGAATTTAGTGAAGTAAATTACAACATGTACACATGAGCTGCAGTCTTTTAAGATGATACTATTAAAGAGAAGTGAAAGATTATTAATATATATCACTTAGTGGGAAAAACTGGTATTGCATACATATAAAAAGCTCCATATTTTATTTTACAATGTACATTTACATACTATGTATATGAACTTGCTGACAATGGTTTCTTACTATGTTCAGACTCCTGTAACAAAGTATGATAAAGTGGCTTGCACATAACAGGAATTTATTTCTCACAGTTCTGGAGTCTGGGAAGTCTAAGATGAGGTGCTGACAGATTTGATATGTGGTGAGGGCCCACTTCCTAGTTCATAAATGGCTTCTTTTCACTCTAAACTCACAGGGCAGAAGGAACTAAGGAGCCCTCACAGGTCTCTTACATAAGGACTCTGATCCCATTAATGACAACTCTGCCCTCCTGACCTCATTACTTCCCAATGATCCCACCTAATATTATCACCGTGGGGTTAGAATGTTAACGTATAAACTTTATGGGGTCACAAACATTCAGACAAGAGCAAGTGGTTACTACCAAACATTCTGTTTGAATTTTCTATTATTCACTTATTTTGTTTTTCTATAAAATATTTCCCACTCAGCTCTTAGGCAAGAAAATTGCTTTATGGGTTTCAACACTTTGTTGAAAGACCTTTTGGATATAATCTTTACTTTTAAAAAAAGGTATTTCTCTTAGTTTATAATATTTTCTATAGAAATAATCTAATCTGATATTATTTATTTATTTATTTTTAGAGACAGAGTCTCACTTTGTTGCCCTTGGTAGAGTGCTGTGGCATCACAGCTCACAGTAACCTTCAGCTCTTGGGCTTAGGTGATTCTCTTGCTTCAGCCTCCTGAGTAGCTGGGACTACAGGTGCCTGCCACAACACCCAGCTATTTTTTTGTTGTAGTTTGGCCGGGGAAGGGTTTGAATCCACCACCCTTGGTATATGGGGCTGGCGCCCTACTCACTGAGCCACAGACGCCACCCTCTAATCTGATTTTTAATAGCTCAAAATTTTTAAAAATTGGAATATATCATTTTACCAAATATCTGCCATTAAAGCTATGCTGAAAGTACAAATACCTGTTTCTTACTAAAAAAAGAGGCTACTCGTAGCTAATAATATTAGTGAATATTTATAGAATGCATATTTATTTCATATACTTACTTAAGAATTTTACATATATTTTCAAGTGTTTATAAAATATCACTTTATTTTATTTATTTAATCTAATTTTCTATATAAGATCATAACTGCTGTTCCAGGAAAAATACTGGAGTCTGAAATGCTATCACATTACAGGTGAGAATAGAGAAAATTTTATAAAGGAAATAAGATATACAGCCAGGCTAACACTCAAAATTCAATAAGCATACTTACAATACTATCAATAATTACTTAGAGCCATGTTGAAAAATACAACCAAAGAAGGAACAACAGACATGGAGCATACAGTCACATAATATCCTGTCTCCTTCCCCTTTCCACTCTGAACTTAGCACCTCCGAAATGAATATTTCACAGTTTGACAAAGTTTTCCATTATCCTCAAAACATTTATACACTCCCAACTGCATGATTTTTTACAAGCTGTTTTTTTCCCCTGCTGCTCGGATTTAATGGACTCTTTCCATTCATCTTTGCTCAGCAGCAAATAACTGTACACTTTCTTCCTGTAACCTTGAATAAGACTAAATTGAAGTTCATAGAAGCAAATGACTGAAACATCAGGTCCTTGGTTTATAATAGATATAAATGTCAGCCCTGTCTGAAGTCTGGGTGTAGAGTGACGAATCATTACTACTGAAGGGTGAGCCCGACTTTTATCCAATAGTGTCAAATGAACAGGATCTGGCAAAATCTTGCTGGATAATTTAATTTTTCTTTTCTTTTCTTTTTTTTAACTTATTTTTATTTATTTATTTATTTATTTTGCAGTTTTTTTTGGCCAGGGATGGGTTTGAACCCGCCACCTCTGGCATATGGGGCCGCGCCCTACTCTGTTGAGCCACAGACGCCACCCTAATTTTTCTTTTCTTACCACCTTCTATCACAATAGGATTTACAGATTCTTATGATAGTGTAGTTAGTAAATATTTCAATACCAAAGGCCTTTTTGAGACATGAATAAAAACTATTAAAACACTATGTAAACGCACTGCATCACTTCGCTAAAAAGTAGTCTAGCATGAAGAAAATTCTAAAACTGAAATGAAGGCTGTTTCTCTTTTGTTAATAATTTGGAGACAGGCAGTCTGGGAGTGACTGGGCATTCCTGTGAAAGTAGAGAACCGAGTTAGTTCTAGCTGCGGCTTTACCGTGCATGGTTTCCATTTCTAAGACCAGTCAGGGCTTTGGGAATGCTGGAGCATGGTCATTTTTTGTATATTTAGCCAGCAGGAAGGTAGAAAGGCAAAAGGGGACATTTTCAATTTTTTTCAGCACTTCACAGTTTTCATCCTGCTCCACTCCCTTTTCATTTGGCTGAAACTTCGTCGTCTGACCACATCTACCGCAAGAAAGGCTGGGAAATGGAAGGCGGACTCGGAGGCCGCACCTCACGAGGCTGCCAGGACTTCACCACATTGCACTTCACACCTATCCACAGATTTGCCCAATTTAGGTGGTATGTGAGCCCCCACCACGCCTATCCCAAAATTCTGTCACACAGATATAATAGTAAGAATCCCTGTTCACCAAACAAAATTTTTTATAGTCTAGGATGCTGGGTTTATGACATAATAGTCCCATCGGGCTGCTCCCTGTAATACAGAACTCTGACAAGGAGCAGCCCTGCGGTATTTACACAAAACATCTGTAGGTAACCTATGATTTTAATATGTTTGCCACAAAAGTTTCAGCCTCACTAAAAATCCTTCTCATTTCTAGGAGAATGTAGAATGTGTTTTGCACGCAACAGCCAACAAGTCTTCTCTATTGCCTGCCGACGGACACTTTTCTCCCTCCTCTTTTAACCTTTTGGTGTGATTTCTTCTCCCAGAAATTACAATTTCAAGCCTCTGGTATACAACGCTGCATGAAGGGACTTTTTTGCTATCTTGGTAGCAAACGAAGTTTTGCAGCGTTTGAGGGATTTGTGGGAATAAATTAGGAAAAATGCATGACCTTGCAGGGCCGGTAACATACATCATCTGCACGGATGATGTTTTCACCAGTTTGCAGGTATGGTAAGATCCAGAGGATATGGTGCAGGAGTGTTGGAGTGGGCAGGAGTGGGAGTTTTCACTACTCAGAGGGGAGGAGGGAAAGGGAGCTCAGAGCAGAGAGGGGACTGAGAGCGGGTTTATGTGTCTAGGCTATGTGGCTCAGCAGGATGGCAGAAATCTTTGGAGCAGAGAAGCTAAAGGGTGTTAGCAGCTCAAGGCCCCTAAACTGTAAGTCCCCATCTTCTCAACACATGACAGCTTCATGCTGTCATCAACAGGTGAAGAGCTCCACGCTGTCATCAACAGATGTAGAGCTCCACACTGTTGTCAACAGGTGAAGAGCTCCACGCTGTCATCAACAGGTGAAGAGCTCCACGCTGTCATCAACAGATGTAGAGCTCCACGCTGTTGTCAACAGGTGAAGAGCTCCATGCTGTTGTCAACAGGTGAAGAGCTCCACACTGTCATCAACAGGTGAAGAGCTCCATGCTGTCATCAACAGATGATAGCTCCACACTCTCATCAACAGGTGAAGACCCTCACACTGTCACCAACAGGTGAAGAGCCTTACACTGTCATCAACAGGTGAAGAGCTCCATGCTGTCATCAACAGGTGAAGAGCTCCATGCTGTCATCAACAGATGATAGCTCCACACTCTCATCAACAGGTGAAGACCCTCACGCTGTCACCAACAGGTGAAGAGCCTTACACTGTCATCAACAGGTGAAGAGCTCCACGCTGTCATCAACAGGTGAAGAGCTCCATGCTGTCATCAACGGGTGAAGAGCTCCATGCTGTCATCAACAGGTGAAGAGCCTTACACTGTCACCAACAGGTGAAGAGCTCCGTGCTGTCATCAACAGGTGAAGAGCTCCACACTGTCATCAATGGGTGAAGAGCTCCATGCTGTCATCAACAGGTGAAGAGCTCCACGCTGTCATCAACAGGTGAAGAGCTCCACACTGTCATCAACAGATGATAGCTCCACACTCTCATCAACAGGTGAAGACCCTCACGCTGTCACCAACAGGTGAAGAGCCTTACACTGTCATCAACAGGTGAAGAGCTCAGCACTGTCATCAACAGGTGAAGAGCCTCATGTTGTCATCAATAGGTGAAGAGCTCCACACTGTCATCAACAGGTGAAGAGCTCAGCGCTGTCATCAACAGGTGAAGCTTCATGCTCTCTCTGTGCACAAAGCAAGCAGGCTATAAAGGGCTAAAAATCAGCTTGTTGGAGGTATTTGTTAAACAGAGCTGTAAGTTCTGGGCATCAACTTTTGAGTTGACAGAGTCTCAGCCTACAGGGAAGAAATAACCTAGGGAGCCAGTAGAAAAAAGCCACCTGGCTTGTTTAAGCAACTCTTCTCAACCTCAATTTAGACACTGTCTCTCCGGCTGAGAACGGCACTTGCCACTCAGGAGCGATAAGTGGACTAAAAGTTTCCCAGTGTCCAAATGGGAGTGAGTTCATCAGAGGCCTCAGTCTAGTCATGTTATCTGGTATTCTGAGTGGACATGGGGAAAACACTGATGAAGAAGGGGCGTCTGCCAGCTCGTGGGTAGCACAGGCCTCAGGCTGGGCCCAGACACAGAGGTGCTGGCAGGTATGGCACCACCCCAGTCTCTGAACACCCCACAGAGACGCAGGGCGGGGAGTGGCATGATCACATGCAGTATCATTTTGCATTTCAGGAAAGGGACACTGCTCCCGGCTACTTTTCCTTTTTTTCAGTGACTCTGACAAATCATGTGGAAAAGAAAATCTTAGCAACAGGCTGCAATCTATTCTCTCTCTTCAGTGGAAAATGCCTCGGGGGGAGGGGACGGGGAAGATGAATGTTAAACTTGGAATCATGTTCACTATACTAAACAATGGCATCTGATAAAACTAAAATCTAAGTATGAATTTCAAGAGAAGTTGATTAACGCCAAACAGTTTGAAGATAAGGTGTTTCACTCACATTTCTGAACCATTTCTGAAACCTGTGAAGTGAATGCTAAAGCTGACCTCAGACCTGTGAAGGAGCAAAGTGGTTTGATAAAGATAAGATTGATCTGCCTGCATATGAAACCTACATTACGGTGAATTAAATGACATGGGAAGCCTGCACACATTGCTAAATTGATAATAATGTCCTGATCTGCTTTTTGAAAATACTTTCATCCATTTTCTTTAGATTTACAGATTATCTTTTCCCCGAGATTTCTAGAGCTTTCTGATAATATTGTCACCCATTTTGAGTATATAGTGATATAATTATTTGGAAAATATTTTCTCCCTTTACATATAACAGTATGCTTATTCGGCCACAATCTATTTACTGATTCCGAATTTGGATGCGCTCATTTAGAAAATAGGCATCTATATAGGATTTAAAATGTATTATTATTTCCTTTATCTGGAGACATGAAGCCTTTTGCAACCTTGGAGACTAACAGGGCCAGAAATTTTTAAGAGTAATGATCAGGGAGAGAAATCCTTTTTCTGAGCGATATATGCAGATGTATTTCTGATAATCTCCTAAGAGAGGACTGAACTCTCATTTTTCTGCACATCCAAGAGAAGTACAAAGGTGTCTTGACCTCTTGTCTTATTTAGGCCAAAATATGCCCAGACCCTTTGAGGTGCCAGGCAATATGGACCGGAAAAGCAAACTGTAACTTATAGATGACAGCACTGGCTGGCATTAAATAACATATATTTAAATTTGCATAGATATTATTTTCAAATGTCATTGCTATGCTGCCAATAACTTTTCAAGTACTTAAATAGTTTCCTAAATTTATTCTGACATTTTCTGTTTTCTATGTTCTATTCATGTAGGTAGTTTACTTGGCATGGAACTATTTTTTAAAGAAGTACATATAGAAATACTATTCATCAGAAATCATCTTTGGCCAAGATTTCATGCCAAAAAATGCCATGACTTCAATTATTTGGATAATCCTCCAAGCTTATTTTAACACATAATGCCTCAGTAAATGCTAGGTAGAGTGCAATTCCAGACTAGTCTGTGTGCTTTTCGATGTCTGTCAGAATGTTATTTTGATCTCCCTTATCTGAACATTTGACATAGTGCTTGGCCTTTAGTAGTATTTGATAAACATATTATCACTTATAAGATTGGAAAAGTAAATGATTAGTGCTAGCCCCATTGCAATAGGCATCTTCCACGTTGTTTACATTTAACAGAGGTCAGCAAAATACTTACTAGATGAATCAGTGCAATTGCAATACTTTTGCTTATATTCTGAAGTTAAATTCTAAGTTCTAAGCCCTTTGGTCTTAGAAGTTTTCACTATCCCTATAACAAAGACTTACAGTTGAAATCTTCAAAGAAACATAACATACCAGAGAAAGTGAAGGAGGTACCTGCTTACACCCACTTAAAAACCTCAAATTATGTAAGTTCTCAGTATCTGCTGTCACTGGATGAGAATATAGTCTATACAAACCCCAGGTTCAGGAATGAGAAAGCGGTGAGAATGTGGAATCCAAACATGTTAATTAAATGATACTCCAGGCTTCTAGATATCACACACAAATGGTACACAATCAGTCTAGCAGTGTCATTCTATAGCTCAGTGTTAGTAATTAAACTTGCAATGGTCTGTTATATTGTGTTCTGAAACAGCCATGACTTCAGATAATTTTTCTGTAGACGTCAAGGCACTCTAACCTGAATTATATGTGATAATTCTAAGGTATAAGTTCTGTATTGTAATAAGAGCATTTCCCAGACCCTTTGCATAGCATTGGCCTTCTTTATGTTAGGAAGATAGTTATCAAAGATACTTAAACCAGTGTTTGCATTCATTTAGTCAAAGAAAAGGCTGTAGTGGACAAAAGTACTGAAAGTAAATGACTAATATAAAACTCGAATATTTTACAACTATTTCTGGTGCTGTTTTATTTTCCCTATCTTAATTGCCAGGTAACAAAGTATCACCGTGTTTGTTTTCCATTCCACATTTAGCTATGTGTCTTTTCATATCATCTTGATAATTTTGTAGGCAGAACAGCTAATCTTAGAAACATCTGTCCCATTTCTTTACGTCCCTAGGCTTGCTCCTCCTGCCATCAGTTGTCCTGAAACTAGGGTGTAAATATAAATTCTACCAACTAATACAAGAAATAAGCTTTGGAAAATCATGCATTCATTGATACATTTCATTGTTCATCTCTTATTAGCTATCAGTATACCAGACATGGCTCTGGGTGGTAGTGTTATGGTGCTGAGAAGCTGTAGAACAGAGCTCTACTATAATGGTTGTGAGGAGTATCACAGAAGTGAGAGTCTTTGCTGCTAAGAACACACATCATTGGACTTGACCTTTCAGAGACGATTTCCTTCAGGGGAAAGAAAATCGTACAACTGAGAGTTTGTATAAGCATGGAGGTCATAGAAAGAGCATGCCTGGGAAAATAAAGAAGAAAGGACAAATTCCCCATTACAGAGGAATGACTATGTCCGTGGCAAAGAACTGGGGGGAGATCAGTGCAGCCAAAGCCCAGAGAGTATGGGGAATGGGCAGAGTGCACTCTGCAGGACTCATTTTTTCTACCTCAAACTAAAGCATAGTTTTCTTTCACTATTAGTGTTAATTTTGGCGTCATGGGCAGAACTAGTCAATGGATTGTGAATGTATATAATCTATGCTCTTTCCAGATCAAAGATTCTAGGAAGTTGTAGCTCTTCAGGTTCTCTCCATCCTCCTGCTGTTTAGATGAAGATGACATGACTGTGATTGGTAAATCCACAAGAGAAAAGAAACCTGGAACTGTAAATTAATGAATAGGGGAGAAGGGCTAGACAATCAGAATACCCACTTTGAACAGTTATATTAACACATTGTTGCTAACCTTGATACATTATACAGTTTGGTCTTTATGTGTTACTCTAATTTGGCCTCCTATAAGATTCAGAAATGTGCAGACTGAAGTGGGATATTGCTTTGACAAAACTTTAACATATGAGTTTGGGCAGTTAAGTTTGCAAACTCATCCTAGAAAAAGTGCTACCTGCCTCATTACTGAATATCACTATGGTGACCAGATGGCAAAGGTCTGGTCTGAACTTTGAAAGTTACCATAATGATACTCAGTAATAAGATATGTAGCACTTTTTCTAGAATGGATTCACAAACTTAATTGCCCAACCTCATATAACAATATATTGAAGTGGCAATCTATGATACACTTTCCCAGAAAACTAGCAACCCATGTTATTCAGTAGCAAAATACACAGTTAAACTGTTACCTACAATAACTAAGAAAACAGACTGTGTGGCTATAACTTTAGAAGAAACCATTGGAAATAATCAAATTTAGTGCTTGCTCTTGGCTTTTGATCATTATAACAAGGTATGAAACGAATTGGTTAACTGAGAAGAAATTTTTGGTTTCAAAGAGAAAGAAAAGCAAATAGAAACAGAAATTTGGAGGCTCATAAGGTTTAATGGCCTCTGAGAATCCCAAAGGACAAGAAATAAGACTAGATGTTTAAGTAGCAAAGACCTATTAAAACTTCCAAGTTTTACAAAGGAAGTCAGCTCTGTGACGCAATGTAGAAGAAGAATACAGCCTTCTGCGCCATGCCTTTTATTTTATATAGCTTCGAGGTTGCCATCAATAAATAGAGAAAGAGAGGATATTGGGGAAGGAAGCAAAGATGCAGGTTCAGAATTAGCCTTGGAAAGAACCTCGAGAAGACTGTGGATAGCTGGAATCAAATGAATTAGATGTCTGAAATGTTTTTGAGAAAATTTTACTAGAAAAATTCAAGTCTAGGGCATCCTGTGACTATTTTTAACTGTACAATAATCCTTGGACGCCAACCCGTGCATGACCAAGAAAGAGAACACAAAAGTGAATGTCCCCAGAGTAGGCACACCCTTCATTTGTCAGCTTACCTGTTCATACTTGGAAACAAACAAGGATGAGACTACCAAAAGCTGATGCCTCTTCCAGAGCACAGTGTATATTCAGCCAAGGAAATACTTCCTGTATGAAGGCTGGAGGCCTTTGCAATGCCTGCCTGAGAGGTTTCGGTCATGGGTAGAGACAAATTACTAGTGTGTGTTTCATATTGTTATACGTTTATTTATTTGCAATCCTTTCCTTGCTCTGTCATTATAAATCATTTGTATTTCATTGACTTCTATGACTCAGACTACGAGAAAACATAACCCTAGTAGATAGACATATTCGTGAGGCCTTAAGACATCTTGAACCTAAAAATAGATCCAAGCATTCTATAAACACATTGAATGTGATTTGGGGTTGTTACTCTTTAGGAGGTGATAATTTTGTTTGTATTTCTAAAGGAACTTAAAAATTATATTTGGTGACCAAAGGACACCAAAAGTAAAAATCACGTCACTTTTGTCAAATGCTGTACGTTCTCACCAAAATTCATATCTTCCCCTTTTGGGTGCTTATGAGGCTGCAATGCCCAAGCTCCTTTGCAGTTGTGCACACGCATGTGGCTGGGTTCTTCATGGAAGGTGAACAGAAGAAATATATGCCTTTTACAGACTCAGGCTTTTATAAAACAGATGTGTCTCTGTGCAGGTATGTTCCTTCCAAAGCTGGACGAAGGTGTCAATAAAGCCTTAGGGAAAGGCAAAGTCACAAGAAGAAAAGAGTATGAATCTCTGAACAGTTGTATGGAGGGGAAACACCCTCACTCAAGGAATATCCACCTTGGTGGGTTAAGTGAATGACAATGAATGTCCAATAAAAGCAAACCATTATGTACTTTTGTCTGTGTTTCTACAGTACTTTAGCCTACAGTGACCAATATAGGGAACATGGTGACATATAAACATGGGACTAGAAAGGAGAAAAAACATGGAGACCTTATGTAATAAAGTGACCACATGTCCCAGTTTGATGTCAGAGTTTGAATTTAAATCCATCTCCTGAGAATAGAACATTAGTGAAGTATCAGGGAATATTTAGTGTAGTATTAATATTTGCACCATAATAACCTCTAATGGGTTTGGAAAAGTCCACTTTGTACTTGCAGCTCCTGCCATGTATCTAGTTGTGTGTGAGAAGTTCCGATGGTTAGTGGTGTCTTCCTTTAACACCTGTTTAAATCTGAAAGATGACCAGCAACAAGCAGGGAGCAGTTGCCAGATCCTGTCCACATGGAATGTAACACAGGGTTCCTCGCAAGGTCACACGGGCGTGTTCACTGATAAAAGGAACTGCGTTGTCACAGCAGCCTGGGAAAGCTTCCTTAGACTCCTCTGATGGGGTGAACTCTTCAACACTGCTGCATATGCTTAGCGCTTCATTAGCCATTTTCACCATGGCCCACACTGTAACCTGTGAAATGCATGAAACTACTGAGCAGCCAGTTGAGAAAAGCACTAGGCACTGTGGAAACGGATACATTTTGAAACATATAATATGTGTTGGGAAAAGAGAGTGAACAGACTCACTCAAACTCCCATTGAAACTAATCTGCTACTTGTAACTTATTTTGTAGCATATACCTTCAACTACTTTTTACTGTCATTGCTTAGTAACACTGTTTCCCCCTTTTGACCACAACGGATTTAAAACTTTCATTTTAAAACGTTCATGATTGGGCCAGGTGCAGTGTTTCACGTCTGTCTGTGAAAGTAGCACTCTGGGAGGCTGAGGCAGGTGGATTGCCTGAGCCCAGAAGTGCAAGACCAGCCTGAGCAAGGGCAAGACCCTAGCTCTAAAAAAAAAAAAAAAAAAATCTAGCCAGGCGTTGTGATAGGCACCTGTAGTCCCAACTAATTGAGAGGCTGAGGCAAGAGGAGCACTTGAGCCCAGGAGTTGGAGGTTGCCATGAACAGTGACACCACAGCATTCTACTAAGGACAACATAATGAGACTCTGACTCAAAAAAATTAAAAAAAATAAAAATAAAAATTTCATGATTAATAAAAGCCATTAAGTATTGAATATGTGTTACTGACATAAAATGCAATTACGACTTTCCCATCCAACAATGGGGATAGCGATGACATCACTGATCACAAAGAAACCAAAAAATGCAAATTGTTCAGTGGCTTTTCCCCGAAGTGAGCTTTTTAGAGATGAAAGTACCTGTAGATGATGACGTAACACATGCTACAAGAGAAGGTGTGTTTATACGCCACAGTGAAGAATGAAATCTCATTGAAAAGTGACAATTCATATAAATGGATTTGCACGTCTTCAATTTCAAGCTTTCATGTACAGTTTAGAGAGATGAATAGAAAGCTGAGAAAGTGACTACTCCTTAGCAAATGGAAAAAACCCCACATTTTAAACAACTAAGTGAGGCCAGTTTTAAATAATGCCATCCAGTGCTCCAAATAGAATTCAATGATTTGATATTTTTCATCCTGTTTACGGGAACAAAGTAAAACATTTAGAAGTTCATTTGCTCAAAAGTGAATCCATTCAACATTGTTATGAATGCTACTTAAATTCAGTTTAAAAGTTCAACTTTGAAGACAAAACAATACAACTTTTAGGGAAACACATGTCTTTCCCATACACTGCTTGAGGCCAAGCGCTGTTTTCCAGATTGCACAAAGGATGTTCTAGACCTTTTTTTCCACCAGTTAGTTTCCTCAGAGTCATTTTAGGAACACAATGCCCTTGATTTCAGTCATCTCCAAACACTAATAACTGCTGTCAAAGTTCTTTCCCATCTGAGACAATGGCAGGATCTATAGTCGTAAGTAGTGGATTCTGGCACCCCAAGACCATTTGTAACCTACTGTCACCAGGAGACTGGGGAAGTAGGGAGCCCAGTGCCCAGGGAACAGGACTATCTCTCCAAAGCTTGCGCAGGGACCGGCAAGCTGCCCATGTTCTCCTCCCTCGTCACGTGTAAGCTTTCCCTGAGCTCTGCCAGTCTCTTAAGGAAAAGGAAGGGGTGGGGGCATCAGTCATGAAAGAAAGAAAAGCAAGGAGGACTAAACTTTAATTTATTTATTTAATACTTAACTGCACAATCACACATTACCTTAGAGTGACAAGTTTAAAGTATACCTTGTTTTGTATTTGTGCTAACAAAAACTTTGCAGCAACGTGAGACATCATAGACATGAACGTGGACTTGCTGCACAATACACACACAGAGTATGTTAGGTATCAGTATAAGCACATCATCCCGTAGCTCTCCACAATAAAGGTTACCGCCAGCCTACATTTGTACAATCTGTGTCCCTGTCAGGCAAACTTTTCTGTTTCCCACAAAGAACACTTAATTCACAAATATAAGAGATTTTTTTCTACATGTGCATATTAAAATATTCCTTACAGTCTTTTCTGACTAACTTAATCTTCATTCTGCATAGAGCCATTGCTTTTCTATAGCTGATTGCTTCCCCCAATGCTGTGGAGCTTGAATCCAGGCTATGCATCAGCAAAAAATGTTTTACCATGCTCATGTGCAAATCTGAGCAAGAATGATTAGCCAGTCAACACACAGATTTTTTTCAGTTGCTCATGTGAAAAATCTCAGAGTCATTTTTGACTTCCTATGTGGGTTCACAATCTAATCAATCTCAAAGTCTGACAGCTCTGCTTTCCAATATGATCATATTCTGACTACTTCTCACCAATTCCAGAGCTCTTATTCTAGTCCCAAGCACAATTAATTCTCACAAGCACTATGTTATTAGCATCCACATTGGTTATTACTCTTCTAGCCTTGCTTTTCTGCATCAATGCTCCACTCAGCTGCCAGAGCAGCTCTTTTCCAACTGAATTCATGTTATTCCCTCCTCTGCTCAAAGCTCCCCAAAGGCTCTCATCTCCCTCAGAGAAAGATTCCATCTCCATTACTGCTAACCATGTTTTATAAGGCTTGTATATTAGAATTCTCCAGAGAACCCACTGGAGTGTGGGGAATGGAGGGGAGAGAGACAGAGAGATCATAACAAATCAGCTCATGCAGTTATGGAGGCTGACAAGTACCAAGGTCTGCAGCCAGGCTGCTGGAGACCCAGGAGAGACGGCATTAGTTATAGTTCCTGTCCAAATCTGAAGGCTTGACAACTAGAAGAGCCCTGGGGCGTGTTTAGTCCAAGTCCAAATGCAGGTCGAGTGCAGTTCCAACTTGAAGCCATCCAGGAACAGAGAGAAAATTCCCCCTCCCTCTGTCATTGTTTCTATTCAGCTTTCAATAGATGAGATGAGGCCCAGCCGCACATTAGCAGGACAATCTCCTTCCCTCAATCTACTTATTCAAATAGTAATCTCATCCAGAAACACCCTCAGATGAAAAAATAACGTTTAACCACATATCTGGGCACAACATATCCCAGTCAAGTTAACACATACAACTAACCACCCTTCCTCCTCTCACATTTTACCTTGTAATACTTCTCACATTCCTTGTTTTTCTATGCCAACAATTTTAGTGTTCATTTTGGTGGGTAAGGTATATTACTTTTCAGGGACTTCAGATTTACTCTTTGCTGTGCCTATAATATTCTGTCCTCAGATAGCCACATGGCTTGCTCCATTACTTCATTTGGCTCTTTGCTGCATTATCAAACCACTTATAGAACTACCCTTATCAACCTAAAGTGGAATAACAAACAGTGCTAATTGCTTATGCTGCTTGATTTTAACCTTGGCCCACGTTTCTACCTGACTTCATGTATTGGTTTGTTTATTATTTGTGTCTTCCCATTAGATAGTGGCTGTATGGTAGTAGGAACAACGATTGGTTTTTTGTTCATTACAATACTCCTCACTCTTACAACAATTCCTGGCATAGGGTAGGAGAAAAATTAATTTATTAAATGAATGAATGAAGCATGACCTCTTTTTTTCTTCTATTCAATATATATCTTTGAGTCGATTATCTATTATTTTGTAATCAGGAATGCTAAATTCCAGTTCTATAAAATTAATTCAGTCTCTATATTATTAGACTACTTGTGGAGCTAGTATCTTAGTCCCTGTCTATGATCACCATGTTAGGGGCCATTGAGAGTTTTTCTTCCCTCTTTTATTCCCATTTCTCTTTCATAGAGCTTCTCTGACTCCAATTGCTGCAGACAGAGAAAGCAGAGACCGCTTAAGAGGAGAAATAAGAACATTGAAAGGAAGAACATTTGCATGTGGTTGCACCAGTCTCAGATGCTGTTCTCCACCTCAACCTCCCTATTTTCGTCTCTCACCCTGGTAGTGTTAAACTAAAGATGCTTTCAACAATGAATATCACCTGAATTCATGTGGAGTATTGAAGGACTTGAAATGTCCAGCTGCGAACCATGCTACTGCCTCTTTACAGTAGGGTGAGGGCAGAAGCCTAGGTTCTCTTTCTCCAGACTGTAGCAAGTTGTCTGTGTGTATCAATTTGTGCTGCTAAATAGCCCTTTTTACAGGTGGGTAAAGACTCTCCAGAGTATAAGTGGATTCTTCTGGTTTGCTCACTTACCTTTATCTCCCATTTGGTAATCTGGGCAAGTCATGCTCATGAAAGAAGGAAAGTAGACTGGTTTGACTTATCAAATTATTTCTATATATTTATTCTTCACATTCCAGCGAATTACAAAAAATATCCACAGTAGTCACTGCAGCTATGAAGGTCACTGTGGTTGAGCAGAGCAGAAGAATAAATGCAGATGTCAAATGCCACTATTTACTAAGTTGTGTGGTTAAGTGAGAGTTACTAATCACAACTTTGTAACACAATTCCCCATCTACTTAAAATAGTTTGCTGCATTCCCACAATATGCTTAGATAGAATATGATGTGGAACCATATATCAGAAACATATTCCCATTTGCTCAAGTTTACATAGCCACTGAGTGGCAGAGCCATTCTCAAAACTATTTCCACTTGAATTTAAGTCTTTCGTTTGTCCCCATTTTGCGTTCATTTCCAAATAATTACATGTGTGAACTAGCCAAACGAGGAGCATTGAGGCCTGATTATTCTCTATGTCCCTCGGGTTGAAACCACTGTTGTCTGGTAATATGCTTTGTTAAAGATTACTTTTGTCCAGTAACGTTTGAAGAAACAAATCAAATAATTTCCACTTGATACCTAGGGCTCTCTCCCTGTACATTTTTATTAATCATGAAATAGTCTAACTTTTGAAAATTTTCCTCATAGTTTAGAATTCCCTATGCCCATTCTCATTATAATTAATTAATCTTTCAGCAAATCACGTAGCACCACCAAATTTCTACTAAAATTATTTTAGTCATAGGGTCTAACCAGTTTGTTATAGCATGACATTTACCTGAGCTGCGGTGCCTTCAGAAACATCTATTGAAATATAGGACCACTGACTACACCCTATTAACAGCTTTCAAAGTGTTCCCTTATATTCTCCACAGCAGCTAGAAAATGTTTCAATAAATAGCCTATTAATTATAATATAATCAAATAACCCATCTCAAATGTCATCTATTCCTTTTTACTTTCCCGCTCTCATCCACAATATTTCAGCATTTTTGTGCTTCTCTCTATCTAGTAAATCTTAATCTTCTAAGGCCATGGGATTTGAATTATTCTATGTAGTACTTTATTTCCTACACCCCCACCCCCACTGCCACCACCTTGACCCATCGTTTTCACAGAATAGACTCTTCCAATTTCTTAGTGTGACTTTCTTTATTTCTAGTCTGACTAGTTACCTTTAACTCTAATCTTAAACATATAGCAATAATCTTCCCTTCCCGGAAATGATACACCTATTCAAATTATATATAAAAACATTAGAGTCCCAAGTCATACTCCAGAGCCCACGAAAAAGTCACTTTTAAATATTTTGCTCATTTGGTACCAAAATCATATCCAATTCACCTTGAGATGAAAAACAGACATTTCATTGCAAAAGTAAAATATTATGCAAATATGAAAATGAAAGTTAGTGACTTAGTACCATTCTGTACTGGCAATTATTCTTCTATCATTATACAATAAACTTGACATAGATGCTTAATACATACAGTAGAATTTCAAACTTTCTTAGAGATATCTCAGGAGTGATAAACATTGAATGATAAGCTGCCCATGATGCTGAATAAGGTTTTTAATTACTTGGACTTCATTCCTAGTTGTGTTTCTTTAATTTAAGCTCATGAGTAAATGTGAAATGTAGGTTACATAATATAAATGCTTAATTCATAAAAGAGCTTCTAGCTTGGATTTTTACAGATTTTATTTTAGAAAAAGAAAGAGAGAGAGGGATGGAAGGAGAGAGGGGGGGAAGGGAGGAAAAGCAGAATAGAAGCCCCTCTAGATGGCATGGTGTATATGGTAGAGATTTCCAATATACATTGTCCAGATGATTCGTAATTTGCTTCAGTGTTTCATATCCAAAATGGAAGTTGTTTTTTTTTTGTTTTGTTTGTTTTGTTTTAGCAGGGGTTTCTAATGTTATAATTTCAGTAACTTATTGAAACTTTTTTTAAATATGAGGCTCAGAAATGAATCCAAATTTTGTTTAATGCTGGGGGAATTTTTTCTGCAGGCATCTTTTGGGTTTTGTACTTTTAAATGGAAGGGTTAATAGAAATTTTCCTTAAATGATTTTACAAAAGCCTATCAAATATCAAAGTGAACATAAATTTCAAAGTCAACATGAATTCATGGATTACTATCCATTATTCTAGGTTTATAACACTGATTTTTTTCTGATTTATGTTAGGGTATTGAATCTGAATAGCTCTTGACTTTAAAATTTAAATGATCACAAATGTGGCTGACTTTTCAGATTAGCTCGTTTTGATGCTTTATGCTCTATCTTGATCAATGATTGATATTAAAAATGATTTCTAAAATATTAATGAAGGAATAGACATATGATACCTCTACTCTTATGTCCCAAATATTTTTATTTCTTCTAGTGCACAGGTTGTAATGCAGCATTCCCCGAAAAGACAAGCAAACAAAATAACTAAGAAATGTTCTAAACGTACAGCATCATTTATTGTTAAAAATTCCATGCTTAAGCACTTTTAGTATGTCGGTAGGTTATTTTAAAAATAGGTCAGATGCTGTTAAAGGAAAAAAATAACTGACTGCATACTTCAGAAAGAAAGTAATATGTAAAGGATTTCTCTTTCGTTTTAAAAACATGTTGAATTCTGAAATAGAGTTCTTTTTTTTTTTATGTAGTTTCCATGGAAGTTGAATATTGACTTATAAAATCCTTGGTCTGTAAATAGGAAGCTTATCAATCTATGATTATAGTTTTGCACATTTTGTCAACTTTCTAAAACAGCAGATACCAAATTAGGAAGTTGTCAGGGTCAAATGTTCAAGACAAATATTCATGTAGAATAAAAAATATTAGTTCATGGATTCCAGGTGGTACAGCAAGAAAAAAGTCATCAGAATTGTTAGAAGGCCAATTTTTTTAAGTCTTCATTTGTTCATTGAGCAAGTAATCATCAAATGCTTACAGTGGGCCAAGCACGTTACTATATCCTTAAGTAAGTATGTGAATGAAGAGGCCATAGTCTATGGAAAGGTGTGAAGAAATTCCCCAATATATGTAACCCTGTGGGGTGGAAAAATTTTTTCCAGGGAGAGACACTGAAGAATGTATATAATGGGTGTAAAGGATGCATAGAAATTAATGATATGTACCGATGGCAAGAAGAATGGTCTTCCTGGCATTAGAAACCACTTGTACAAATGTTCTAAAATATATCATGAAGGCTCAGGAAAACAAGAGAAGTTCATGTCAGAGAGAATGTATCCAGGTGGTAAAGGTGAGGTGGTAAAGCTACCATGGTGACAATTCCTATAGATTTTACAGAAGAAAATCAGTAACTCATGAAGCAAAACTTTGAAAAGTTTGGCAAACTTCAATTTCCTTAATAATTCTAAATGTCTATTCTTCACTAGTAGATATTTGAAAAGTCCTACATATACTGCATAGCCTTAAGTTGGTATTTAAAAAAGGTATTTTCAAAAATAAAAATGTTTCTCAAACTTATTTCTAATAGCTTTCCTTCTCTCTCTCTTTGCCAAAACATGTAAGCACACACGCATGCACACACACGCACGCACGCACACACACACGCACGCACACGCATGCACACGCACGCACACACATGCACACATGCACACGCACGCACATGCGCGCACATGCATGCACACATACACGCACACACGCACACACGCGCACGCACACACAAGCACAGACACACGCATACACACACGCACGCACACACACGCACACACACGCATGCACACACGCACACGCGCACGCACACACATGCACACACACATGCACGCACACACGCATGCACACGCACTCCCACATGCATGCACGCACACACACACACTGCGTGCACGCATGCACACACACGCACACACACATATTCATGCACACGCACACACACAAACGCACGCACACACACGCACGCACACACGCATGCACTCACACGCACACACACGCATGCACACACACGCACACATGCACGCACACACACACACACTGCGTGCACGCACGCACACACGCACACACACACATATTCATGCACACGCACACACACAAACGCACGCACACACACGCACACACACACACATGCATGCACACACACGCATGCATTCACGCTTTAGTTTTACTGTCTTATATTTCCAGGAGCTTCGAGTATCTTTGCTTTCAACCTTTTCCCCATTGCATTGGATTTACAGAAACAAACAACAACAACAAAACACTTGTGATGAGAACAAAAGCATTCTAAATTCCCAATAACTACAAAACTCTTCAAAAGGTAGTAATGAATGATTGTATACAACATGAAGTCAACTTCATTTTTGGGGGGACCTGAAGGATTTTATCCGGGTCCAAAGTTTTATTATCGCTTCCATGTTCGTTTTTTAGATCCCAGTCCTTGACTGTGAAAATATCACAGCTTCACAGGGAAGGGCTGGAAGTGGAAATCTCTGCACACCAGACACTAAACAGTCATATTCTATGTAACTAGAAAAATAGGACTATTTTAGTAGTAATTTGTGAAATATCAGTTCTATTTCCATTACATCCAAATATAAGTTGCCAGATAAATGTGGGAGTCAAGAGGATGTAAAAAGTTTGTCAGATAACAGAGCATGTGGAAACTACTCTTTGATGTTATTCTGCTCTTTAAAAGTTAGTATTGAAATTATAATATGTGACTGTTTATTAGATGATTATCATATAAGATCTTATATAATGCTGAAAATAACTCTGGGAAATGGCTATTATTTTTGTATGTGATAGATAAGAAAAGATGAGGCTTTAAAAATTTCAGCAACTATTTCATAAGTAGCAGAACCAAGATTCACTTCTAGAACTTCCTAACTCCAAGTCCCATAATCTGGCTCTCAGTATACTTCACCATTTTCCCTACAATAGCCCCCACCCCTTGTTTTTTGCAGTTTTTTGGCCGGGGCTGAGTTTGAATCCACCACCTCCAGTATATGGGGCTGACATCCTACTCCTTGAGCCACAGGCACTGCCCTAGAGCCCTATTTCTTTTGTTCTTGATCTTAAATGTCAAAGTATGCTGCTAGTTGGACACCAGTTACACCACCCAAAAGATAATCTCCCCATGACGTGTAATGTGTTTGGGTAAAATGAAGGACATTATTAATTCCCTTTTAAAGAGACATTTCCTTGGTCATAGGGGGAACATTATATCTTTTTCTCCCACATTTGTAATTCCCTTTTTCTCCTCTTCTTCCTAAATAAAGAAATCATTATTTCTTCACCTACTGAACTCAATAGTTTTATCCAAATACATGGTTTTAAATGTGACTATCATAAAAGTCACTCCCAAAACTCAATCTTCGGTCTGCTGCCCTGGATTTTAGTCCCCAAATTTAAATCACTTGAATGCCAACCAGATTTATAGTCTTCAACTCATATTTATTCTCTCTTGCCAGAACAATGATAGCACACTATCATATTTCTTGCTCTATTTTTATTTTTAAATAAATGCTGATTTCAACCCAAGGAAAACTTAATACATTATCAGTTAACTCTATAGCCAGTTTGTTAGTAAATTATCATATTTTTTCATAAAATGCTATGTATATGTATTACAGCACACATCATACCTTAACCATATAGTTTTCATAATCTTTTTTTTTAATTTATAGTTTTTATTAATGGTACGAAAGTCCTTTACTAAATTCATGACCTGGTAGGTTTTATACAGCAGAAAAGATAGAAAAATGTGCTCCAGTACAGTTCTGTGATTGGAATGTCATTTTTCTCACACATTTCTTGAAAGACTTTCCAGTGTGATGAAATAGCTCTGATTTCTTTTGTTCATGACCTTTTCTCTTTGTCCAGAATTCTTATCTTGATAACGCTGACTTCCTTCTAGGTTGTTTTGACAACCCCCAGACCGCTCCCCGTCCCTGCAGTGGATGTTAGCTTGGCAGCTGGGCCACCTTTTGGGGCTCCTCTCATGCTGTAGTGCACACTGTGGATGGTCTCAGAACTATGTGGAAACGTTTCTGCCTGTCCCCACAGCAAGGTGATGTGCTCATGATGGTCCAGAAGCTATTCTGTTTCCTTCACACCTCATGACACCACCTGGAGTTCCTATACCTAGTTTGCTAGTTCTTGTGCCTAGCTGACTCCCCGCTCTAGGACATCCTCTATCATCTATTTTGTACACAGGTGCCTACTTTATCTTCTTACTGGTAAATACAATCAAAAGCTTATGATATATCAAAACAATGAGTAAATAGTGTGCTAAATGCAAAGATAGAAAGCCAGATATATATCGTGACCTCATAAATATCTTTTTCACCTTTATCAGCAACACTGGCACAGCGATAACAACCCTAGTGCTCACCATCAACACTGATGAACACAGCTTGCACTCAGATCTCTCTCTCTGAAAACACTCCCCACTAAAACAGGGTGAGAATTCCATTTCTTGAGGTAGGAAAACATAGGCTAGATCTGGAACTTCCAGTTGTTAAAAATTAAGAGTTCTTTAAAAGTAACAGACAGCGCTGAAAGGAAAAGTAGCCCTTTTAAAGGGTCTACCCCTGTACAAATAATTTAAATTTAAAATATTCATATATTATCAAAAGTAGTTACATCTTCAAAAGGACCCAAAATTAATAATGCTACCGGCACACAAAAATTTTTAACATAGAGACTCTAATTATAATTTAATATTTAAGCAAGATGACTTCTATAGGTTATATTTATGCTGGATAATTATAAATGTAAACATGCTTATAAATATATATTTGCCTGTAAAAATTCACCAATTCATGCTATATATAACAAATACATTTATATATAAATATATTTACATACCCCTTTTATATATTGCATATTGTATGTATTATATACATATAACTAAATATTTATATTAAGCATTTAAATGTATTTATACATAAATGTATATATTTATATGTGTACATAAATATATATGATTTATGAAATGTACTGTCTCTATGACTGGGGCAGTTTAACAAAAACTTATTCTAAGTAAATAAATGTAAATTCCCCAAACAAGCAAGGATGGCTAATAATGATCACACAAAGCATTTCAAAGACATTATGAATAGTTTGCTAGAGCTGCTATAACAAAGTCCCACAAACCAGGTGGCTTAAACCATGTCTCACTGCTCAGAGGTTAGAAGTGTAAGATCAAGGTGTTCACAGAGTTGGTTCCTTCTGGGGAATGTGAGAAACAATTTCACGGCCCTCCCTCCGTTTTGTTGGCAATCTTTGGTATCCCTTGGCTTGCAAAAAGCCCAAGCTCAGCCTTCAACTTCACATGGCATTCTCCCTGTGTGCATCTCTGTGTCCAAATTTCTCTAATTTGTCTAAGGACACCATTCATGGATTAAAACCTGCCCTAATGATCTTAGTCTAACTAATTGCATCTGCAAAGATCCTATTTCCAAAGAAGGTCATATTCTGAGGTACAGGGGTGAGAATTTCTTATTTATTTATTTTTTCTATTTAGAGATGGGATTTTGTTCCGTTGCCCAGGCTGGAGTGCAGTGACCCAATTACAGCTCATTGTAGCCTCCAAATCCTGGGCTCAAAGGATTCTTCCTTTTCAACCTCTGGAGCAGCTGGGATAACAAGGTCGAGCCATTCTACTCAGCAGAATTTCAACATGTAATTTTTAGGGACAAAAATTCAACCTATAATAGATACATAGTGTTGTTGTACATATGAGAAGAACAATAAGTGACTAAATGCTGAGCAGAATTAAATGCTTATATATCAGATTAATGAGGTAAATTAATGAATGGAGCAATTGAAATTGTGATGATGATGACCACCAAAGAAAATTACTTTTAAAAACATGTTTACATAACTGTTACAACTATGAAAACTGTGTGTGTTTATATATATGTATATATATAAAAAATATGTGTGATAAATGATTGAATGGAAATATGAAGAAGCAAATATGCCTAGAAGATCTAGGCCAGGAGTTAAGGATGAATTGGTAACACTTCCTTTATGATGTTGACTTAAAAGTAATGCACATATTGAAACAATTATTGTGGTACACCATCAAACATGCTTTTCTCTTGGGGAAAGCCTGATTTAGAAGAAGAGAGCCCATTAAGCTACTCCTGATGATTCCTAAATCAAAGCAGTCACTTAGGAGCAGGGGGACTATACTTCTAACAACAAGAACAGAAATTGAATACATTCAATATTTGAGAAGAATGTGTCATTCTGTTGAAAACTACCTACACACATAAAAACTCAATACGAGTAGCAGTAGCCAGTGTGCACAGGGGAGCAACTCTGCTTGCCACAGAACAGTTGAGTGAACATTTCAGTTTGGAAGTGATGTGGAAATTAAAGGTTATTCTTGCCAGCTTAGAGAAGGATAACAAGCAGTGTTTGTTTCAAACAAGACTGTGGAATGATCCTAGTATTTCAACACCTGACCCCAAGGGAGGATCAACTCAGGATGACAACAGATACTGTAACTGTAGGTTAGGAACAAAGATTCCATGAATAAATACTAACCAAGGCTTCTGCTCATAAAATGGCTACAAGAGCGTATTATTTCTATATCCTTCTGTGTGAAATGTGTATTTTGCTCAGTGGTAGGAATGGTTCTTTCACCAACATAACAAATCAAAGCTGTCACCCTTATAGCAATAGCTCTGGATGTAGTTTACACTTTCGCATTACACTCTGGGAGAATTTGCTCTTATATTTTATGTGAACACAAACATAGTTTAACGTATGTACATAACGCATGTACATATTTTTTATTTTGAAACAATTTTAGATTTACAGGAACATTTACAAAGAGTTTCCTTATGTTCTTTCATAATTTTTTCTTAATGATAAGATCTCATTTGTGAGACTTAAAAAAAATTACTATCTGTATACTACCATTAATTAACCTGAAGATTTTATTTGGATTTCAGTACTTTTATCATTAATGTCTTTTTTACTGTTCCAGGATTCAATCTTGGTTACCACATTTAGTTGACATAACTTTTAAAATAAATATGATAGACCACCTTGAGAAACATCTTAATTAGGATCAGAGTGCTGACTTATCACTATTGCTAATAAAGAATTTTTAAAGTATGTCCTATTCACTCTGCTGTTATTCAAATTGATATCTCCACATATGCAAGGAATAAAAAGTAAAATGCAAACTTATTCAAATTATTGGGATATTTCTCTAAATCATTCTGTCTGTCTTGGATAAATATAGTTCTTCACAGTTTATATAAATTCTGAACATAAGGGGAAAAAAAGCTCAAAAGCCAAACATATTCTGAAGTTTCATATGGGAAATTTAAAATGATGCCCAAATATATTTCCTACCATCAATCAAGTATTAAGTACAGTACTCACAATGCATTTGGCTGTGAGGAACAGCAATTCAAGTGCCATGCAAATAACGGTTAACTTTTCTGTCTCTCTTTTCTTCTCCAAATGACCAAGTCTGTGGATATAGAGCTTCTGGCAAAAGGTCAGGAGCCCAACAGTGCTGCCATCACTGATTGTTTTGGACCTTCTTTGTCTTATAGTCGTTCCATTAAGATGGTGGCTGGAGATCCCACCATAATGATTTAACTTAGGAAAGACTGAGAGTGGGAGAGGTTGGGTGGTATCTGATGCTCACATCCAGCAGTAAAAACTTTTCCAGCAGCACATGGCAGAGTTTCACTTATATCTCATCACTCAGCATATATCAAATGACAATGCTGTGCTGCAAAAGAGGTTGAAAAAGAAAGTGATTTTCTAGTTCCCACAGCATAGGCCAGCAAAGAAACCTAGTAGGAAGTGACTGGCGATTACCCAGCCAGCCTTGTCTGCCACAGTAAACAAAAGTTAATTTCGCATATATCAAAATAACATTTCAAATCTTCCTTTAATAATAAAGTATTACATAAATTCTAAGATTTATTACATCTTGATAAGTTTAGTTTTCATTATACTACAGAACTATTCCAAATCAAAGAGCTGTAAAACCCCAACAGCTTAATAGCTGGAAATTCATTCCTTGTTTTTTTTTTTAACAGATTCCTTTCCTCAATATATTTCCACAAATATTAATCTGTTCATTCACTCTACATAATACCACTGAAAATTACCTAGATCATGTTAGATACATTTATTTTCCCTTTAGAAACCTTAAATGTTAGGGTGAGAGAGAGATAGGTCTTCACACATTATCATATATAAATTTGGCATGTGAGATTCAAATATCACCAGTCTTCAATGTTACAATTATTAAAAATATATTTTTATGACTACTTCTTAGTGATTACCCAATTTTTCTCATGGTAGAAAGTATTACCTAAACATGCTGGAGTAAATTGAATCTAACACAGTGTATTTTCATAGCCCAGTCTAATCAAAAATACCTTGTAGGTTTTCGTCTATGAGTTGCTTCACCACCCTCCACAACCCTACCCAGTGTGCCAGTGTGCCAACCAGCATCTGGCAGTGGAAGGCTACATACACCTGCTTAGCACACATCAATGATTGGGAGGCAGTAAGCTCTAGCTCATGGGCCTGGCCCATTTCTGGAATAGCAGCTTCTGTTCCACTTAGGTAAATATTTTTTCACATGGGTAAGAAAATATCCGTTTGGTCAATTTGCCATAGTTAATCTTCTAAACATATCTGTCTCTCAGGAACAAATTTTTGGCAGGAGAATTCTTCCGAACTTTGTGCTTTGAGGGCATTGGAATTGTGGACATAAAATTCCAAAATATTTAGAAAATTTAGAAAGAATACTTAGAATGCTTAGAAACTAAGATTTCTTTGTTTAATTCTCTCATTTCATATATGTAGTCAACATTCAATTATTCATTCACTCAAATTTTCTAAGCATTTAATTTGTGCTCTAAATTTGTTAAGATGATATCAGAATCAAATTATTAGAAAACTATGTTGTAAGGCATAAAATTAATGGATCTACAAGATATGATAATGGTACACAGGAAGGTGCTTGCTATATCCTAATGCCACTATGTTATAAACTAATGTAACAGCAAAGGAATATGTAGGAAAAATAATTCATTTCATTAGTTTCTTCTGTAAATGGCACATGAATATGAAAGTGACTTAAAATGGAAGGAATGATCATTCTGAATTGGAGGTACTTATTGAGTTCTCTGAATAAGAATTAGGATAGTCTAGAAAAGGCTTACCTTATTAATAACTTTGATCAGTAGATTTAGGTATTATGATCCTCATCTATTAAACCAAATCTTCTAGTGAAAGACTAGCATTTCCTTTAATTTTAGAATGCTTTTTATAAGTTTACCTTTCTTCCATCTCATATATGAGACATCTGTAATTTTGCTGTTCATGCAATTAATACAGTATATGAAGTAAGAGCCAAATTATTCCAATAGTGTCAAGATCTCTAGAGACTTCAGAGACTAGCACACAATTTTCAATGCCCATAAATAGTTTTAAAAATCTGCAACTTCAGAATTTAAGAAGATTCTTGAAGAACACATATTTTATATTGAAGGCAAAGGATTTATTTTTAGGCTTGTCCTTTACATTTCTCCTGATAAGAACACATCTCTTTCCATTTCCCTTAATAATGTCTCATGGAGCATAATTTGGAATGACAAAAGGAGAAAAAAACAAAATAATGACAACTTGGACACTGTTGAAGGGAGCTTATCTGACACATAATTTTTTGCAAAATTACTCATTAAACTTGAATTGAAATAAATAATTGTGAAAATATTATTATCCACCATTAAATAAATAAATAATATTATCCACCATAAAAAAAAATGGACATCTTGTATTTTTTGTAACAGTTTGGAAGGATTTAGAGAAGACTCTCCTAAATTATTAGAAAATGGAAAAACAAGCATCACATGTACTTAATACTTAATTGAAACTAGTAGATTAACAATCACATGCTCACTTGAGAGAAAAACTCTATTAAATTCAAGATGGGGAAAGGAGGAAGTAAGATGGCTGACTAGAGGCAGCTTTCTCCAGAGGCTCCTGTCCAGAGGAGAGATGCTGTACAGAATGGACTCGGTGAAGCCAAAGAAGTGGAGCTGAGCTAAGAAAGAAGGTAGAAAAGTGCACATCATGTCTGCTGGGGGAAGCAGCAACTCCAAGAAAATAAATTCCAGGTACAAAGCCCATTGCCAAAAGGATGATAAATGCCTCCCTCAAGTGGAAAGCTTACTGTGGGCTCTCTGCAAGAGAGCAGGGGGAAAAAAAGACTTCTTATTTTATCCCACATAAGAGAGCCGCTAACTACCAGGACTCTTTCTCCAGGGAGGCCCCATTTGTGAGCCTAGGCATCATCCTGCCTGCCATAAAATTAAATAAGTATTTTCCCCACAATTCTGAACTCCCCATCCACCCTCCCCCCTTGCCTGGCAGTCTGAAGTTCTGCTCCCTGCAGAGCTCAGAGTATTTGGCAATTTCCTGAGAGGGCTGGCATTTTGAGAGCCACTGGACAGCAGCGTGAAAACAGTGACTCAAGTGGAAGCTGGGGAGTACGGGAAGATAGGGACACACAGGAGAGAGAGAGACACAGTGGGTGATCTTTCCTGACTTGGTGGCTCACCAAAGGGGTCCAAGCTTCATCTACTTAGATTTGCAGGTTGGAACTGTCTGTGGAATTCTACTATCAGGTCTCTGAAGACCCTTTGAACTCTCCCTGTTGAGCAGTGATTGTACTGCCTGGGACAATGTGATTAGAACTCTTGACCTGAGCTGTCTACCTGGGGATTTGCCAAGGTTGAGTGGCTTCAAGCAGGGAAGTACTGATTCTCCTCCTTCAGCTGTCACTGGTGGTGGTGAGGCACCACAGTTGCTTTTATCTCTCCCTAGCTCAGATTTCAGCCCAATACCAGGACTAATTAGGATTGGGTAGAGACTGACTGACTTCAAGACAGAGACAGCTTGTATTATCTCACCAAACAGGTCCTCAGAGGCTCTGAGGGGGACTTTATAAGGTTGTAGGGGGAAAGCCACAATAACAAGCGCCAGGCTCATTGGTAAAGGGCTGGATAACTCACTCCACTTCCTTGGGCCTCTAAACCAATCTCACCCTACCAGTTTTAATTGCCAAATTGCAGAAA
Source organism: Perodicticus potto (assembly GCA_963574655.1). Taxonomy (NCBI): domain Eukaryota; kingdom Metazoa; phylum Chordata; class Mammalia; order Primates; family Lorisidae; genus Perodicticus; species Perodicticus potto. The sequence continues at coordinate 48,722 of CAUYRH010173082.1, read as the reverse complement.
ATACTCATGGGGCAGAACTAGCAGAAGAACTGTGGCAACATGAATAATCAGAGTAGATCAACTCCCCCAAGGAATGACAAAGGAGACAAAACAGAAGATGCTATTCCTAGACAAATGGCTGAAGAGATTTTAAGATCCCTTTGTTAGTTCTGGATAGATCTTCTAAGAAAAAACTAAACAAAGAAATAATGGACTTAAACTTGGCCCTAGAACAAATGGACTTAACAGACCTCTATAGAACATTTCATCCTAATAAAACAGAATACACATTATTCTTATCATCCCAGGGTTCATCCTCCAAATTTGATCATATATTAGGACACAAGTCTAACCTAAACAAATTTAAAAGAATAGAAATTATTCCTTATATCTTCTCAGACCATGATGAAATAAAAGTTGTACTCACCAGCAATCTCAACAGAAATCTCATACTCAATTCAACAGAAATTTTCATACTCAGACTCATAGAAACTAAATAACCTTAGGCTGAACGACTGCTGGGTCATTTTTGTGAGTTGTGAGAGAAAGGAATCCTGTATTTTTTTGCCAATACTATGCAATTTTGGTTACTACACCTTCTCAGTATTGTTTGAAGTCTAGTGAGGGGATACTTCCAGATTTTTGCTTTTTGCTTAACTTTTTTTTTTTTTTTTTTTTTTACTATTCAGGTTCTTTTCTGGTTCCAAACTAATTATAGCATTACTTTTTATAGATGAAAATGACATTGGCATTCTGATGGGGATTGCATTGAATCTGTAAATCAATTTGGGCAGAAGGTGCATATTAGCAATGTTGATTCTACCAATCCATGAGCATAATTATCTATTTGTTTATGTCATCTGTGACTTCTTTCATCAGGATTTTGTAGTTTTCCTTGCTGTTGTTCATCTGTGTGGTAATTTTCATATGTTTGGGCATCTTGTTGTAAATGCTGATACCATCTCAAGCTGATAGTCTCTAAGTGGGAAGAAATAAATTCTGTTATGCTGTTGACAGTACAGGGGCCAAAAATTAGAATAAGTGTAAGTAAAATGATTTAAAGAGGAGTAAGACATAATAAAAAAGGATTCCTTTTTTTTTTTTTTTTGAGACCCTCACTCTGTGCTGTAGGTAGAGTGCCAGGGTGTTCTAGCTCACAGCAACCTCAAATTCTTAGGCTCATGTTATCCTTTTGCCTCAGCCTTCAAAGTAGCTGGGAATAAAGGTGCATACCACAATACCTGGTTATTTTTTTTAAAGGGTTCTTAAAATATCCTAAGAAGGAGCTTAACTACCCTCCTTCATGGCTTTGGTTTTTAAGATCTTTAGTGATCTTAATATTCCTTTTAAGGATATCGAAATTTTCTATCACCTGGCCAGTGGTGTTAATCCAAAAACAACACTCACAGAGGAGTACCCACGTGCCTCCCATTTCAGCTGTTAACAAGTCAGGTACTCTTCTGACTTTACCCAGATGCTCACAAAAATTGTCTAAGGCAGTCAATATATCTTAATTTAAGGTTGGTGTTAAGTGGTCAGTGTTGAGAGTTTTCTAATTTGCATTGGGGCCAAGCTGTATTACAAAATAAAAACAAATGATGCTTTTTAAGCATCTAGGTATCAAAGTCCTTACAATTAGCAAGAATACAATCCTATATGTTGTCAAGTGGGATAGATAGCAGGTTTGTCATCTGGAAAGAGAAAGAAGAGATTAGAGAGCCCAGCATCCCAGAGTCTAATCTGAAAGCCTGGATGTCACAGGGTAGCATCTTCTGTCCCCTTCAGATGTTCTGAAACTGGATAGTCTCTTACCAGTGAGTCATCTGGTACCTCTGGTGTGCATCCTGGGGATTCTGTGCAGCCTCCTTCACATGGGAGTCCCAGCAAGGAAACATCTATAAATGGGAGTCTCAGCAAGGAGACTAACAAGTAGTAGGAGAAAGGAATGAAGTAAAAAGAAGCAAGGGAATGGATAAGAAGATTTTACCAGGGTGAACTAGTATTGCCCCCTTGGCCAATAAAAGAAGAAGACAAAGTTGAGGGACTAGTTTGTCTAATATAGGCCTTCTTGAAATAACGGGCTAATGCATCTCCCACTAAGCTAACCGAGAGAGAAGTTCCCACATTGCCCATACCTTTCGCTGTCTTAAACAGCTAACCAGGAAGGCAATTGTAAAAAGTTTGATAAAAGGCTTGGCCTCTCACAGAAAGTACATTAATCTCTTTGCCCCCACCAGGTCAGTGTCTGACACTCTTCCTCTGACCACCTTCTAGTAAAAATGGAAGGGAAGAGATCAAGTCCTGGAATGTAACATAAATAAAAAAAAAAAAAACAATTTGTTATGAATGTGCCCAGCTACCATAAATGCAAGCACAAGAGAGCCAATTAATGATTCTCACTCATACTATGACCCCCTGGCTAAGCCGACCATGAAATAGATGAGTCCCATACAACAATGTGGACTTCCTGGGGAGTAAAAGAAGAAAGAGTTAAAAGGGAAAGTAAATCAGTGAAACATACCTCCTTTTTACTATCTTGTCAACATGTTGGAGGTAGCTCAATGTAGTTGCAGAAATAATTGAAAAGAGCAAGGAAAGTTTTAGCAAGAAAAAGAAAGTTATTAAAGACTTGCACAGAAGCCAGGCCCCCATCTTAGTGACTGGAGGCTCTATGGAACGTGCAGTTTGGGGTTTTATACACAACTTGGAGGAGTATCACCTGCTTCTTTGAAGTTTCTCTGGGTCTTAATGAACTCAATTCTCAAACCAATCCACCTGCAAGGCCTTTAAAACAAACCCCCTGCAAGATCTTGATAAGCTTCATTCCCAAAATAGCCCAGGTTAGTCTGACCCAAACCAATCCAAACAGCCTCACCATATCTGTCCTCTGGCTTGCTCATGTCTAGCTAACTGCCTAACAGGAGTCTGGAAAAAGTGAAGGCTTATTTGAATGTGAATGTGAGTGGTGATTTTAGTTACCATTGATAGACTTCAGTGAAAATGGAAAATATGCCGATATTGCATTTTATGAAAAATAATTGAATTGAGTATAGAAATATCTAGAGTTGATTATACTGTGCAGATTACTGCTATTTGTGTCGTGAATTTTAAGATGAAACATTAGTAAGTTAGCACATCTGTAAGCATTCCATTTGGGCATATCAGTTTAAAAGCATCTGATATGTGTAGTTGGTACTGATACAATAGATTCAGATGAATATCTTAGAAACCAAAAGTGTCATGCAGATATTATCAAAAATATCGGTGTACATTTTAAACCATAAACCTTGCAACATTTCTGGAATGGGTTGAACATGCCACTCTTTTATATTCCTTGATTCAAGAGTGGGAAAGTATCAATGAATCTTAAACTACTAGAAATTGCATTACTTGCAGCCCTGGGGTCTATCGTGCCCCTAATTTATTCAACTGAGAAATATCTACAATTGTTCTTCCTACAACTCTACATATTTAGTGGAAATGCTTTATCTTTGCAACTCAAGTTACAAATTTATATTGTAAAACCAGGCATAGTGAACAATTCTGAGCTTGTCAAGGCTGAGATCAATAGAACATGGTTCCATGTTCTGAAAGAAAATGACATAGTTGTTAAGCTTGTGGGCTCTAGACCCAGGCTGCTGAGTGACCTTGTTCAGTCATTTAACATCCCTGTGCATCAGTTTTTATACTGATGAAATGGGAGATTTAACAGAATCTCCATCTGAGGGATATTATGAGGAACAATGAACAAATACATGAAAAACACTTAGAATTGTATCAGATACCTAACAGGCTACCAACAAATGCTTATACTATTATTGTTAATTTTTAAAAATCTAGTATTAAAATGGACAGAGTTGAAACACGTTGTTCTTTGTAAAGTATCACAAGAATGAAAAAGCAAGTATCCAATGTACTCAATACTAACACGAAACCAGTAGACAATCTATATGCAAGCTCACATAAGAGATAAACTCAATTCAATTCAAGTTGGGGTGAGGGGGAATAAGGGAGGGGGAAGAGGGAGGAGGTAGGCAGATTGATGTGCTCCCACTTAAGAAGACACAACGTAAGGGTACATGACACACGTCTTGTGTGAGGAACTACAAGAGGAATTCTACTTAACAAATGCAAACATTGTAACCTAATTGCTTATACCCTCACATTAATATGAAATTAAAACAAACAAAACAACCTGAAGTTCGTGAAATTCATCCTGGTGTTTTAAGGTGAATCTCCCACCCTCAAGTAATCACAGAGATTCAATGGAAAAAAATAATCTATGAATGAACCTACTGCAAAAATTGTCATCCCAACTATTTAGGACAAATTATATCTGGACATTCCCCTTATACTAGATAATTAAAAGGAAATAGTACGAAGATATTGTAGACTTCCTTTTTGGCACAATGTTGGAAGATGGGTTAATCTTACCTTGGACCAGTTTTTCCCTTGTTAAATGAGACATGATATTGGCAATGCTGTATGATGGACAACTAAATAATTCTGGAACCTGTAATATTTTAAATTTGCACCAAAATAGGAAATATTAATATCATACACCACACTAGGCAGTTAAAAAACAATTACTAAAGAAGAATGGATTTTAAAAGAATTAGTATCAATTGGCCCTTTATATATAATACAGTAAAGATGAGTATATGACCTCACCTGTGATAGGACTTCAGAAGGACATAGATCGAACCATTTACTTCATGGCCATCATGCACAATTTGCTGTTCTAAATCAGAACTTTTCAAATGGAAACAACTTGATAAAATATCCATTATGAAATTTTCACATCATTAAGACAAAATATAGTGAAGAAAATAAAAGAACACATCAACTGCTCTTCAATACACCCAGTTAAGGGGGTAAAAAACAAGTCAATCATCATCTTGGTACAATGTAGTTCTCTTGTTTAGAATTGGATTATTCGAGCCATTGTTAACACTGGTTAGAAGAATAGTGAGAATGAAGATTCATTAGTGATGAAGTGATTGAGACCTTGCCCAAAGTTCTCATAAACATATTTGAAAGTAGGTTAACAAAGATAGAGCTGGAGGGTAGATGCCTTTTCACGTACAATTTTGGTTTTGGTGCTGTAAAAGTATAATCTGTAAAGGATTTAATGAAGGATATTGAGAGGTCTTTCATAAGAATTATCTTATGTAAATCATTTACAATAATGTTGAGAAGATAAAAAGATACATCATAATATCTGCACTTTGAAACTAAGACAAAATGTGGAACCCTAACCCTGCCCTATTTATTATACTATGTACTGCACTTGAATTATGGCTGACTGTCTCCTAATGGCATGAATCAAATGTCAATACCTAACCTTAATGATAAAAGCCAGGCATTTTCAGATTCTTAATTTGCCTAATACTTTTGCATTAAAAAATTGAAAAAAAAAAAGTAAGAATCTATGATTACATTACAGAAAATTCTTGTCTTCTTTTTACTTTTTTTCTTTATCCTTAATTTTCAAATTTTCCCTAATGAACAAGTATTACCTTTGTAATGTATTAAATAAAATAACTTTACAAAATGTGCCAGGCATGTTGTCTGGGCCATGATAGGTATGTAATAGTTGGTTGTGTTTGTTTGTGGTAAATTAGATTATCAGCTAATGCTATTGTTTATGATAATCTGAAAATATAAACAATGTATATACCCATTTCTAATACACTTGTTAAGCATGTTTGCCTGAGATTGATTTCTATTTAGAATATTTGATATTTTGTCATCATAGAGATGTTTTCAAGTTAGAGTCTGTAGGACAATGTGTTTGAGAGACTGTGCTGAATTGCTTTTGATCTGTGTACCAGTTTGAAACACACACATCCTCTGGGGAGAAAATCTGCAGTTAAATAAAAATAAGCTGAAATTGGTTTCTAACCTTTTGAAACACCTTAAATGTCTTTGGAATTCTTGTACCTCTTATTTGTTTGTGAAAGATTCAATGAAAATCTTCAATACTAATTTTAAACCATGTGTCCCCCAAGAATATATTTCTCTCTATGAACTTTCATACATAATAGCCAATTAATAACATGCCACAGGCCCATGCTTTAAGACAGACACTTTTCAATCACTGACTTTAGAGAATGGTGAAAAGAAGAAAGTGAACCTTCTTGGACATTTTATGAAAAGCAGTAAAAAAACATTTTATCTTGTTTATAGTCTACGTATACAAATAAACTGAAATAACAGACAGTATCTATTTCATCAAAGTGTTAAATATTTGAGTCACATGTAATATTCTATTAATTTTAATATGAAGTAAGACTCCAATTGCACATTAATATCTTAGGAGTCATTTTCCATAATACTTGTCAGAGCAGCAACCCCATGTAGATTTCTCTCAACATAGATAACATGTCAGCATTGTAGGTTGTAAAATGTTGGACAAATGGTCATCAAAAATCTGTAAGTGTGCTTCTGAATTGCTGAATAGAATTTATCATTGAGCATAATTTTAGTTAAATGCAGAAATGGCTGCCTGGTATAGGCCAGGTAATTTCATACCTAATCACTGTAATCAAGGGCTTACAATTTTTTCATTAAAAAAAAAATCCACATATGTTTTTGAAGTAAACACTTTCAGTTTGTTCTTCTAAATACTTAAGCATTGGGACTGGTATGTGCCAGGCTTAGCAAAGGATTTGCCTTAATCAATACCACTGGAGCAAGGGTAAGATTGGTCCAGTGATTAATTTCAGTTTGTACTCATGGGAACAAAACAGTTGAGTATATTTGTCTCCATAATCCCTTTACCCAGATGAAATTACAAATGGAATTGATCAACTCATGTGTTTCTACTGAGGCCCAAGCAGGCACATTAGATTGCTAAGGTATATAATAACTGAGCACAGATCATCAGTCTTTGAAGCTGTGGAGGATTAAATATTAGAATCTGATTTTTAAAGAAAACACTTCTTCTTCTTCAAGTTTTTTTTTCTTTTTTTCAAGATTAAACAACTTTCTCTTGTGACATCTTTACATAGCCTGTGGAGCCAAGTTAAAACTGCATGTTTATCAGTAGTATGGCAGAGTTAGAAGAAGAATAGATTTTGGAGACAGACAGACTTCTTTGGCAATGTTCAAGTTGCTATTAAGTCCCTTTTTTTGGAAACAACAACCATCTCATCTCTGTAATTGTGGACAATGATATACAGCTCAGAGATCTGTTGTAATAATTATATAGGTCATCTCTGTAAAGCAACCAAACATTACCAGAAAATGGTGATCAATTAATAAAACCAATTCTTTAGATTATAGACATCATTTTTGTTGTATAACTTCTATAGTATATCATAAAACTTTGTATTTCATATACATGCCATATCAAGCAGTTCGGAAACTCAACACTAACAATATATCTACTTTTGATATCAATTTGTTAAGCTAAGCTTGAGCATCAAATAGTACAAGCTATTTATTTAGTCATTGAAGTAAATAAAAATGACCCTTCAATATCTATTAATACAATCTCCTTGTAGAAGTATGCCCATACTAATAGGATTATAGATACTTAAATCACGTACACCAGTCTTTACCAGGAAATACTATTAATTGCAGGTCCAAACTAAAGGGCTATGATTTAAGTATTTTCACTAGTTAGTATAAATTTCAACAATGTGGAAACATGACAGAGAGTCAACTCATTGACTTTTGAAAACATAAGCTAAAGTTATATTTTTAAAAATGTGCATGTTGCATTTTTTAATATTACCTGGCCCCATTTTGATTCATCACAATGTTCTGTCTAGTTTCCTAACATATTTATGCATATGTAGGTATCTTTTATATACCCTCTATTTCCTCAAGGTTTGAGGGCTAAGCGCATCCTCTCACTTAATGAGGTCATGAGCTATTATAGCATGTTTTGCTGTAAATTGTTTACCAAGGAACTTTAATGCACCATTTTGCAGAAATCCTCACTGTTCAATACACATTCTTAGCCAACGAGCAGTTCATCATACAAGTCTGACATGAGCATTCTATTCAATGTGTGTTTTTATGCCACAGTGGCCTTACTTTGTGCCATTTATTTCATGCTGGCCAACAGTTTTTGATTTCCAACAGCTGAAAAAAAGTTGCCCATATAAGAAGTTATACTTGCCATGAAGAACCATCATTCTGGGTTTTGAAATTCAAGTTGTATCAAAGCTCATAGTATGGTGAAAATAATGATTAACAAAGTAAAGTAAAAAAATCAATACACAGGTAGAAAATAGAAACATTTTGACACAAATGAGGATTGTAAACCTCATTGAAACCTATAAGCCTATATTAGCAAATATAGAAAAAGATATGTATGAAAACTGCCATGGTCTCAGGGGGTTTGAAGAATGTGGAGAGATCATTAATCGAGGAAGAAGAGATAGATCTTCAGTGAGGACTCTTCTATCCCTACCCTCTTCAAAGCACCAAATTGGTTAAAATATTCATTAATAGGCTCCCCCTCTCCCCCTCTCTGTCTGTCTCTATTTCTCTCTCTCCACTCCATTTAAATACATACATCATCTTCCCAGGAAATATGTGTAACTATTATTATACATATGTATATTTATAATACTTATAGCTGCTACATAACTGCAACTGCACTCATTCATTTTCTTTTATATGAAACAAAAATCATGTTTAAAATGTGTGCTATGTTTTTACTTATAAAGTTTAATTTTTATAGTGAAGATGACTATATTTGTAATGACCGGGTAATTACCTAGTTACTTTTACCTTTTTTTGGCTACAGACGCAAAAACTGGTCAATTATTTTTCATTCTTGATCTGAACTAGGAAGTGACATTTTCCTCTAAATTTTGAAAATGAGAATATAAAAATTGATTTTGAGAAAAAAATAAACCGAATATTTTTGGCCCAAGGTTTCTCTATCTTATATGCACCTTCCTCCCTTCCTCCCTTCCACAGTTATTTCATTCTCTTTTGAATACCACTTGTACATTTCCCTGCATAATTTCTTGTGCCGTGGAAACCAATTTTAAGTGTATAAATGAAACCAGTAATGATTGTATCATTTAGAACATATTCCATTGTCAATGACAGAAAATGTTACCCAAACTGGTTTATTATAAATGGAATTTATTCACATATCTAAAAATGTCAGAGAACAGGCAGGCTTCAGGTGGGATTATGATAGGAGATCAACTGATTTACCCAGGTTGTGATTCTTCTCCTTTTTAATCTTCGCAACATCTTGGATGGTTCTTCTCTGAAAGAAGTGGCGAGATGGCTGTAGCCATCTAAACTTTGCATTTTTGTTTTATTCTAATGTTTTTCTACTTTTTAAAGCAAATCCCTATGGCTAATTTTGAAGGACTAATTAGAATGAGTTTAGCCAATTACTATTGCTATGAGGTTGGAATGCATAAGGATCTTTTAGGTCTAAGTAGCACTTAGATGAGGTGGAATCAGTTTTACTCAAAGCTCAAACACTGAAGGTACAGTGGGAGAGAAATTGTAAACCCAATGCTAAAACTAGATACTCATCCCTAAAAGAAGAATAATAGGTACTGAATGGTCCAAATGAAAAGTAAATAATACTTTACTCTAATTCTCATTTTGCTAAAAATTTATTTTCAAATATATACTTTATAAAGACATTTAAATTGGGGCCGTTAATCATGTATTCTTCCTTCCTATACCCCTCTTGTGTATTTCTGCTTCGTTAATGTCCCACCTGGTGGAGGGGGTATGTTGTCCCTGCTTTTGGAAGAGGCTATATTATAAATGTAGATGAATCTGAAAAATAGAACAAAGACCTCCCTTAAGGGAACAGAACACTGATCTCAGGCTTTGAATGACAGATGTTTGAATTAACAAAAAACCTGGAAATCTCATACTTACATTTCAGATTAGATGCTAATGGCTTTTGCATCAACAAGGACTTTGCTTCTCCCTTGAAGGATGACACTGTCCTAAATGATTTATTGAAACTAAGACGTCAATGATTGTATAACACACCTCTCTGAACCAAAAGGACAAAACAATCTCAGCCAATTAAACTATGGCATAGCATTGATCATAAGATGCTTCTAGATATGAAAGATGTTACAACAGGAGAAAATCATGCTTCTTAGAATTGATTCCATATATAGTAGAGCATAATTTATACCTAACTATATTGTGTAATTATTTAGGGAATACATTTTGAAATCAGACATATCTGGGTTTGAGAAGCAATGTTTCACTTACAAGTTATCAGAATGTCAGATTTCTTACCCTCTCTTCAATTTTCTTATACATAAAAAATAGGATGTTGGGTGGGGCTTTTGGCTCAAAGGAGTAGAGTGACAGCCCCATATGCCAGAGGTGGTGGGTTCAAACAAAGCCCCGGCCTAACACTGCAAAAAATAAGATGTCAACCATGTTAATGATATAGGGTTGTGTAGATTTAAAATAGATAACACATAGAAATCCCATAACTTACAATAACTTTCACTTAGCAAACATTCAATCATCCTTTTATTTTAATTAACTTGGGATATATACAGCCCAAATAAATTAAAAATAAACAGATATTCAAACATGTGTTTAGGACTACAACTTTGTAGTATTAACCTTCCTACCCCCAGTGTTTTGGACATTTATTAAACACATTTTTTATATGAAAGGACTGCCATAAGCCATTATCAAAAATATGGTCATTCTTCATCAATCACTGCTCTTACTGTTTCTTCTTTCTAGCATATTCATTCTTCTTTCATAGCTGTTTTATCCAAATGAGTCTTATTCTTCCATTTTCTTCAGATTTCCTTATTTTTCCTTCTCTTTCTTAAACTTCTTGCGGTGGTTATTAGAGCTATTAACATATGTCCTTTTCTCCCTCTTTCTGGTACATGGGTTGACTGCACCTGCCTGCCTCTTTAACTTGAGGCACACGCAGTTATTTGGTGTTGGTCAAAAGAATGTAGCAGAAGATTAATTCTAACCAGAGTTTTATGTAAAAGGAAGGTAACAATTCTCCAGCTCCCTTTTTGCACTTGAGTTTTTGTGAAAACTGGCAGAGATAGAGATTATGTCAGCACCTATGCCTGAGTGAGTCCCATGAGCATGACCCTGCATCAAACATAGATTGGAGAAATGAAAAACATAGTTTTGTTGAAGTCAATGAAATTTGGGAGGTTATTCCTGATCATAGTAAAACTCATGCCAGGAGTTCTCAATTAGGGGCAAATTTCCTTCCCAGGAGACATTTGGCACTGTCTGGAAACATTTTCTGTCTGTCACAATTGGAGGCAGGTATGCTATTTGCACGGGATAGGTAGAGCCCAGTAATGCTGCAATGCATAGGACAGCCCCAGAATTAAGAATTTTTTGGCTTAACATGTCAATCATTCCACGGCTGAGAAACTTCATCTACACTATCTTGACCTACGTATTTTCAATTTAAAATTAACCATATCTTTAAAGGAATTCCTAGCTTAATGTTTGTGTTTTGGTGGTTAATAAATTATTCATTAATTGAAATTTAACCCCAAAAGTTTCTTTCAGCTATTAGAAATTTATTTTAATTATTTGAAAGTTATTGAAATAATTTTTAATGCTTTCAAGAAGCATAAACGGAATACATTTCTTTAGGAAATTTAGGCTGAGGGAAATTTTAGAGCCTCACTATAATATCAAGTAAACAGAGGTGCTGAGCTGAAGACTATATTACACTTTAGGGAACTATACTGGGAACATAATTTACCAAACGTTGGTCATGTGCAGTTTATAGCCTTATAAAAATCAGAACAAAACAAATTAAAGCAAATGCATTTAACAGTGCTATATGGCAGCCTTCCTCCCTTTAATTTCCGTGAAATACTTTTCAGCTATATAGTAGAGTTCTCTCTAGAAGAGAACCAATGAAATTAGTTTTAATCTCTCTAGGCGATGAGATATTTTCTTCCTTGAAATATCTAGTTTATCTTCAGAGATTAATGAAAAAGAAGTCTTTTTTCCTGTTACTATAATTTACCTACAATTTGAACCTAGCAAAATTCAGTTGAGGAAATTCAACTGCTATTTAATCTTCAAAAGGAATTTTCGGGGGTAATTTCAACTGTGGCAGCAGACTGACATTTTACTGAGCCCAGGAGAAGGTGGACAGGAGGGTAAATACCTACAAAAATAGGCTTTACTTAGGACCCTAGGGCTCCAGTTTGATGTGTGTTTCATACTAAATCATTAACATATATGTTGAAGAATATACGAGCTCAAGTTTGTGTCATACAAGAATGTGCAGCAACTTTATGCTACATAAATTTATCTGTTTCAAAAATGCTATCTAGTGATTTTTTAAAGGTCTACATGATTTCTTCTCATCTTCTGGTAAACTCTTTTTTTAACCACTGAAATTCTGTAACTGCTCTATCTGGAACAGCAATATCAGATAGAAATAAAAGCAAGATGCAAATACAAGATGCAGATGTAATTGTTAACTTGCTAGCATCCTCCTTAAAAAGTAAAATGACACAGGTGAACTTATTTTTAGTAACATATTTTATTATATAAATAATATCATTTCAACATGCAATCAATAAACAATTATCCAGAATTTTACAATCTTGTTTTCATTCGTAATTCTCTGTATTTGTTACCCTATAGGACATCTCAAATGGACCATAGTGTATGTAAAGTCAAATGGAATTAGCCAGATTCCAAATACTCTGTGGCCATATGTAGCTAGTGGCTTCCATAATGGAGCATATAAATCTAGAGAAATGATTAAAGAAATTTACTTATTTTGGGATGGCGCCTGTGGCTCAGTGAGTAGGGCACCGGCCCCATATACTGAGGGTGGCGGGTTCAAACCCGGCCCCAGGCAAACTGCAACAAAAAAATAGCTGGGTGTTGTGGCGGGCGCCTCTAGTCCCAGCTGCTTAGGAAGCTGAGGCAAGAGAATTGCCTAAGCCCAAGAGCTGAAGGTTGCTGTGAGCTGTGGTGCTACGGTACTCTAGTGAGGGTGACAAAGTGAAACTCTGTCTCTTAAAAAAAAAAAAAAGAAATTTACTTATTTTGGATGAAAAAAGGAAAACTAAAGGAAAAAATATCAGTCTTTAAAAATATGAAATAATAGCAAGGGGGGAATAAAACCAATAATTTTAAAGAGCAGAACTAAGACTAGTTGATGGATGTCATTTGAGCTCAAAAAGAATTTCAGTTTCTAGTGTTATTGTTATTCTAACAGCCGAACAGTTTGTACTTAACCAAAATATAGGAGGAGTTCTAGCTAGTTCAAGTATCCAGATAAAAATAATATCTAAATTTAAGAAGTCCATAAAAACTTAGCCCTACTCACTGTGACTAAGAAAACACATCCCCATAACTTTTCATAAGCTTTTTCTAGGAAAGCTAAGTGTTTTACATCCAGCATCTCGATTCATTCAACAACTTTATCAAATAACAATATTTGGTGCCCTCATTTTGACAGATAAAGAAACCAAGGATTCAAGAAGTTATGAAAATACTCCAAAGCTATGGATGGTAAAGTGGCAGCACTACAATTTTACATCAGGTACCCTCAGTCTTTGGCTTTATCCACTCTGTTGTCAGAACATTGACACAACTGCAGCAGCATTCTTACACATGACCTTACCTCCTGACTCCAACACATACTAAAGGTAATTTCAAGGTCAAGGTGTACTGTTGTCTTAACTCCTTCTATTTCCCCCCTAGATGGTTTTAAACACAATCTATTCAATTGTTTGGAGTGCTTCACTTTCCTTTATTTTTTTTCGCAGTTCTAGCCACTAGTTCCTCTTTAATTTTATCCCCAGAAGAAATTTAAGCAATTGATAATTTAAAAGAGTGGAAAATAAATTTACAGTTAGTGAATCTAAAAATAATTTATATTACATTGGATTCCACTGAAGATATTTCTAAAGAAAAATCTCTACTATTTTGAATATATGCTATTTGGTTTAAAACTGAAGAAACGTTATTGTAAACACAATTTCCTTATTTACCCAGAGTGTAAAAGGCATACTTTTCTTAAATTTAAGATCTGTGTTTTTAATTCTTCTATTCAAGTGTTACACATAAGGTGAGCCCATTTTCACGAGAATACTAATAACCTTATTCTCACTTTCATTATCATCTCTGTGGAGTGTTAGAATTGGTTTTCTTTAATTTCTCAGTTCAATCTGCAAGGTGCTGCCATCACCTCCGGCAGATTGTGTTTTCTTAAGACCCTCTTATAATCATCCTTTCCTTCTTTTTCCCTTGAGAAATTTACACTGTGATGGGAGGCGTCTCTGACTCAAAGGAGTAGGTCACTGGCCCCATATACCAGAGGTAGTGGGTTCAAACCCGGCCCTGGCCAAAAACAGCCAAAAAATAAATAAACAAATAAAAACTAAAAAAAAAAGAAGAAGAAGAAATTTACCCTGTGAGGTGTTCTCCAAAGTCAACCAGCCTCCCTGAGTTTCCTTCATGCCACACCACTGCTGCCTTTGTCCTGTGGAAAAAGAGGAAAACGTGAATACGGGGAATGTAATGATAAATTCTTATTTAGAACACAGAGTAGTGAGATTGAAAAAAGGAAATCTTCTGAAACAATGAGATAAATAGATTTGAGACTTATCTTATTCAAGCTATGAAAGTTTCATCTGCTTCATATTATCAAAACTTTGGAAAAGTTGTTTGTTTTACTCAAGTTCTTGTTATTATTGAACTGTCAAATATAAAGATTAAAGAGAATTTTATGCTTTCTCTTTGTATTTGTTTATATTCCAAATGTTTGGGAAAGACATATTTCCTGGCAAAATCCATAAATCCATATAACATACGCATCATTTGTTCATAACCTTGAGGAGACAAGAGAGGCCCCTGAAACATTACCCAATTACACATCCATATCTGATGATAACCCTTCAGTGCATGCTTATTATGTAGAAAAGGGTTTTTAATGATGTCTATATTTTATTTCCCTCCAGAGTCCTAAAATATAATGTAAAGCCAAATGGTATCATAGACCTAAGAGAAAATCAACAATTCAGTATTGCACTTCAGATAACCTTATCAGCTACATTCACAACAAGACATTAGAGTGCAATAGATGAAGACACTTCTCGCAACTAAAATGAATTGTTGTATATTTCTCTTAAGCGCTTGTCATTTGTAATTCGTGTTAGTTGAATATTTTCTCTAACTCAAAATCACACTTTACTTGGACACATTACCTTGCAGGTGATTTCTCCATTTCACGGACAATTATTTCAACTCTGATTTTACTGTTATCTAAATAGCTTGCCTTTATTTTCATTTGCTTTCTCAAAAGAGTAAAGAACTATAATTCCAGTCAATGTCCTCTTCATTAGTAAAGTATGACCTTACATTCTGTTTGGCAGATGAAAAGTAAGCTCTGCTCCCAGTGGGGTTGGGGTTGGAGGAGTGGAGACTCTTTAACGATTTAATACTTTAAAAGAAAGAAAATTAGTCTTTAAACCTGAAATAGGAAATGTATTCAGAATACATCTACAGCTGATCCTGAAGACGTCATTTCTCACTATGATCTCTTTTAGAATAAAAGTGTTCTATTTTAATTCCTGTGGAAACGAAATAAAGAAAAATACATGAATAATTTGGGGGAGTCTAATAGGACCTTAATATTTAGGATGCACTGAATATATGGCAGTTTGGGGGACCTAAAAAAAGAATAGGCTGTGATAAAAACACATCTCGGTTCAGTCTGCACCCAGCTAGAGTTCAAAAGAAGAGCCTCAATGCATGCACCTATCAGGAATGTGCTCAGCAAAGAAATTCTCACTAAGGACTTAAAGAAGTAAAGAGTGGATTTTTATTATTCAGCAAAATTTCTATGAATAAGCCACCTGGGGTGTGTGTGAGAGGCTGGTAATGCTATTTATGAATTTGGGTTTTGGCTGTACCTACCTCTTTTTCTCCTAATCTATCATATGTAATGTGTAGAACCTATCTGTGCATGCTGCTTCCATCATTACCTGGATACTGTACATCTGAGTATTATGTCTATGTCCCAATAATGGATATAATAATGTACATAGAAGACAAAGAGAAGAAAGATAACAAGATGCCTACCAGTGAAATCTACACCTTTAAAAAGCTTTCTCCAGAAGCTCCAACCTAAAGATTTCCTTATGAATCTTAACGACCCTTCATATTTTTCAGGGTTCTCCAGAGACACTGGACACATGTACATGACATTGGTTCACATGATTATGAATATAGGCTCCTGTGATTGTGAAGGCTGAGAATGCAATTCTGTCACAAACTCATCGTGTGGTCCCAACCAGTTCATAAAAAATCTCTGCCCAAGTCCCATTGTTAGCCTAATAAAAATGAAAATTACTGCTTATTTTTCTAATGGACTGGATTTAAATGGATCATACATGGAAGAGTACTTTTAAAAACTAAAAGAAAAAATAACTTCTAAATAGTTGTAAAGAATTAACTTGCATTCAATTTTGCTAGACTGGGAAGTAGTTTGCATGTGTGACTGATTATGTAAGAATTTGGTAAACAAACAAATAAACACACCCCCACAAAAAACTGATACCATCATTGTTTTTTTTCCATCTTAAAGTAGCATTTGCTTCTGTGAGAGAAATTTTATTTGATGAAATAGAAAATAATTTCCAGGTCATATATTTCTCAAAGTTGATAAACATGATGAAGTGTCACCTGGAAGTCTTGTTAAAACCCAGTTTGTTGGGCTTCCTAGAGTTTTTGATTAGAGAGTCCAGTTAGGTCTTAAAAATTTGACTTTTTAAAATATTCCCAGATATTGTTAGGGCTACTATTCCAGGAACCACATTTTGAGAGCCAATAAGAGGTCTATTCTTTTCAGAATACACATCCATTGTACTTCAGGACCATTCTCACCTGTACTCCGGGAATTAGGTTGATAAGTTGTCCACCACCACCATCTGACAGGAAGGAGGAAAGACAGAGATTTGAGCACCAGTTTTCACATACTTAGGACTGAGAGTAGCATATGACTTTTCTGTTCACGAAATATTGATAAAAGCCAATTGTGAAGTCATGTCTAATTATGAAGGACTAAAGAAGTAGAATCTTAACATCCTTGAGAAGAGAAATACTGTAAATGTTAAAGAAAAATATTAATGTCTACTAAAAAAATCAAGATCAATATGTAGCTAAATGGTAATGGAAGAGGAGGCATACAAAAATCACTATTTCAAGATTTAGACTTTGTCTTACTTGGGGAATGACTGAATTACTAATAAACAAAAAGAAAGCAGATGTTGACTTTAATAGGAAGAGGATAAACTCAACATAAAGTATCCTCAGTTTGAAGTAATATCTATATAGACAGGTGAGTGGAAATGTTCAACATTATCTAGGAGCATGGCCCTAAAGAGGTTAGAGACAGAGATGTAGACTTCAATATCACCAGAACTGAATACAGGGTTTAAGTAATAAAAATGGATGGAGAGTGGAACAAAAATATTGAAAGCTAAGTGCAGAAATTAGTGATCGGTAAACATTAGTGATTTCTCACAATTAGAGAAATTAGAAGGGTACTAAGAATCAGAAAGGAAGTATTAAAACAAAAAAAAATAGTCAAGTTCCATAGAATCAAGTATAAAAATAGTTTCAGAAAAGAAGAATAAAGTTTAGCTGCTAGTGACAAAAAAAAGAAAGGCCAAGGAGACTGACAACTGAGAAATAGCTCTCAAATTTGTCAGTGATGACCATTGATAGAAGTCTCAATAAGTTATTGAAATTAAAAGATCAGTATAGCAAGTTAAGAGCTTGAGAAAAAAGTGGATTTCTCAAGGAGAAACTAATTTTTTAGACCTAGTAAAAGTTCATGGATATGGTAAGCACTCCCTGATTAACAAACAATTGCAAAAATAGTGAATGTTTGAAAATTTTCAAGGTGTAATTGACTTTATTATTCCCAAGTTTCTAAATTCCAATGGCAACAGTAGTATCAATATTTTATAATTATACAGTAGTTCACAATGTCACTATTAAGTTGGAATTGCTTATGTTCTTTCCTGTTATAAAAAAAAAACACAAAATAGACCAATAATGTATTTGACTAATCCACTTAAAACACACACACACTACACATGCGGTACCAAAACAAGGAACGGATCCATGGATCTTTGACTCTTATTCTTTACCAGATTTCCTTTATCTTAATTTGTATTGTACTATTTATCAGTTATGGTTTTTCTATGTAAAAAAAGAACAAAACATCTCAGTGGCAAACATTGATTTCTCACCCTCACATCTGTAGATTAGTTGAGTTTTGTGTGACTTAAGCTAATCTTACCAAGATGGACTTCATTCCAACTGGTAAGAGGTCTTACAGGTTGTATAGGTTTGCTTCATCTGGCTTTCCTGTTTGTTTGTTTGTTTGTTTGTTTTTTGTTGTTGGGGGTTCATTGAGGGTACACAGAACCAGGTTACATTGATTGCTTTTGTTAGATAAAGACCCTCTTATAATTGTGTCACACACCCAAAAGGTGTACCACACCACTTGTCCCGCCCACCCGCTCCCTCCTTCCCTTTCTCAGCTCTCCCCATCCCCCACCATGTACTAGGACCTTAATTGTCCTCATGTCAGAACTGAGTACATAGGATTCTTGTTTCTCCATTCTTTGATGTTTTACTAAGAATAATGTGTTCCACATCCATCCAGTTTAACAGAAAAGATGTAAAGCCTCCACTTTTTTTAGTGGCTAAATAGTATTTCATGGTATACATATACAACAGCTGTTAATCCATTCGTGGGTTGGTGGGCATTTAAGCTAACTCCACATTTTGGATATTGTAAATTGAGCTGCAATAAACAGTCTAGTGCAAGTATCTCTGTGGTAAAAGGATTTTTCTTCTTTTGGGTAGATGCTCAGCAATGGGATTGCAGGATCAAATGGGAAGTCTAGCTTAAGTTCTTTGAGGGTTCTCCATACTGCCTTCTAAAATGGTTGTATTAGTTTTGTTTGTGTATTTTGTTTTGTTTTGTTTTGTTTTGTTTTTGAGACCAGGTCTTGCTCTGTTGCCCACACTGGAGTACAGTGGCATAATGATAGCTCATTGAAACCTTAGACTCCTAGTCTCAGGAGAGTCTCCTATTCCAGCCTAAAAAAGGAATTAAGAGTTCAGGTGTGCACCAATGTACCTCTATTTTTTTGTAGAGGCAGGGTCTCACTATATTGCTCAGGTTGGTCTCAAACTCCTGGCCTCAAGCAATCCTCTCATAATGGCCTCTCAAAGTCCTGGGAATATAAGCACGAGCTGGTCAAGCTTCATCTGTTTCTTAATCCTCCTTAAACTGGTGCCATGTTTTTCTGCTGGTTATAGAAAAAAGCATAAAGCATCAAATACAAATGCACATGCACATTTCAAGCATGTGCTTATGTCATGTCCACTGTCATTCCATTTTCTAATCACATGACCAAACCCTACCTCAGTGCAGTGGGAGTAATCTTTGTTTACAGTGAGAAGAACTGTAAATTTCAGGGAAGAGAGACAGTGGTGAGTTGAAGCTAGCTCGTATTAGCTCATGAGAGCTGATTTCTTCTTAGCTTTGTACTCAGTGATACTGTATTGGCAGCCTAAAAGTGGCCATGGTAGGATTATACACAACATAAAAATTAGCAAATTTATGTTTGTGCATTTGTTTTTGAAATCCAGAGGTCAAACATTTACTAGCACACCTTAGGGAATGAGTACAGGAAAGGGAGAAAAATTGGAAACATTAATACTATTAATGTTATATTGCACATTCCACATTTCTATTCATTCATTCTATTTCTTTGAGCACTTTACTAAATCCCAAACACTTTGTTAGCATGGTGTAAGAGTACAATCATGAGTAAGATATTAAGTCTGTTCTTGTATATCTCACTGACAAAAGCAGGAGAAATATATACAAGGTTGGACCATTAAGTATGCAAACGCCACACAGAAAGTGCCACATACTGCATTGCTGGATATCACACAATCACCTTCAGAGTACTCCCATTGGCCATCTTGTAACCATGGTGATATTCAGCTTAGTGATATATAGCACTTTTTCTAAGATAAATTTGCAGACTTAATTGTCAGACCTTGTACAGTGACAGGTCTGATAGCCATTCCAGAAAATGAGTTCCAAACTGCTATGCAGGGTAAACTAGGTGCTGGCATTAGTGCATAGCTTCCCAAAGCAAGTACCTAGAAGGCGACTGTGGTGAAATTCAGGTATGAGATATATAACACTTTTTCTAGGGTGAGTTTGTGAACATAATTGCCCAACCTTATATATATACACATCTATGTATCTATCTATCTATGTATCTATCTATCTATGTATCTATCTATCTATGTATCTATCTATCTATCTATGTATGTATGTATGTATCTATCTATCTATCTATCTATCTATCTATCTATCTATCTATCTATCTAATCTATCTATGTATCTATGTATCTATCTATCTATCTATCATCTATCTATCCATACACACACACACACACACACACATTGCAAGTCATTTTAAGAAGTTCAACAGTAAGCAAAAAGCACAACATAACATGAGATCATGTTACATGATCTCAGAGGAAAGAAAAATCATTTTTCACTAAGTCCTCAAAATGTTCGAAACAGAGTGAGATTTGGAATCACACATATGTCTAAAATATTGAAACCTCAGGAAGTACTGGCAGAGATATTGGCATCCTATATACAGACCTCCATGTTACTGTAACCATTTACAACAATTTGAATGAATAATGACTCCAGCCAGGACCTCAACAACACTAATAGTGTGGCTAACAGGAAAATAGTAAGGAATGATATTTTCTTTAGCTTTTTAAAAATAAGCAATTGAATGACATCAAAAGGATTGGTTTTCTTGTATTGTTAGTGTGACGTTTTATCGTAAAATATTTTTCTTATTCTTCATTAGATGAAGTAAACTTTAAAGTAATTTTACTAATGTATGCTCTTCCTATGTTGCAGTGTACATTCTGACCAACTGTGTAAATAATTTTCAAAGCTGTACATGAAAATACGCAAGGCCAGGAGTGCATTATACTCTTGCTTTAAGCCACACAGTTATGAGCCAGTTATTTAGGAACTCCAATTTGTTAGGTTTGACAACATTGTAATTGATTGCAATAATAAAGCCCTTACCAAAGGCTCAATTACTTTGGGAGAATTTGCCTTGTTTTCTTAAGTGTTTTGCAAGTATGATAAGTGGGTGGTGGTGCTTTTCTTGACATAAGTGCACAAGAGATATATGTTCTCCCTTAGTGAGCCTAGTGACAAAGGATCAAGCTGTTGGGCTGCAGGCTAGAACAAACTGAACATACTGAATTTCAACAGTGGTCTAATGCAGTCTCAGGGTTGTTTCGGTCCATTCAAGTGATACCTTTCCAGGGAAGTGCCTTAACTGCACCTTCAAAACTGATCAATGGAGGAGTAGTGTTTCATTACTTTAAGTGGGTTTTTAAGTTTACAGGTAACAAGGTTTTATTTATTTGCATTACAAATTACTACATAGGATTTAAATGTTAAATTCCTTATTTGAACTACTCTATAAGAGATCTATAAAAAAACTTTATAATGCAGTTTACTAAAACAATGGTATCTATTTCAATTATAAGAGTGACCCTATTCAAGTTAGACAAATTAAAGCACTGAGCGAATTTCTTTGAATTTAGATTTAGTCATTTATTTGAATTTAGACTTTTCTAAAAATGAGAAACAAAATTTTTCCTTTAATTTTAGTGATGTGTTTGAAATGATAAAATACTACTCATTGGTCTTAAAGAACGCCTTTGTAATCCATGCAAATTAGCAATTTTCTTACTTGCAAACATTTTCATTTGTGAGTAGAAAAGGCAATTTATGGTAGTAACTATTAAGCTGGAGTTGAAAATGATAAAAATTTCAACTAAAACTAGAATAAATCTAGGATCTCCCTTCATGTTTAATAAAGTCTAAACAGGTTTTAAAAGTACGGTGTATAAAATCTTAGGAAATATTTTCCACAACTCTTTGCTAATTTCAGAAAAATGCATTGTTTTGCACCAATAGTAGACTGGCCTGCCAACACCCTGCTTACAAGAAGTCACTAGGTTATTTAAAAAGTATAAAGTACTTTCCTTCTAAAAAAACATTGTTTTATTTTAATTTCAGCACCTAATTCTTAGGCATAAAAAAAATAGTACCTTTTTCTTATATGGAAGAGGTCAAGCAATTAAGTTTGCAAACTCATCCTAGAAAAAGTGCTATATCTGTCATTGCCAACTATCACCGTGGTCACCAGATGGCAACAGAGAGTAATTCAAAGGTGACTCATGTATTTTAAGTCCAATATATACATCATATATGACATACTATCTATGACAATAGTAAGTTTGAAACCTCAGAATCCTGAATCTACCATTCTGATTCAGTAAAACGAGTTACTTTATGGGAAGCTCAAGTCTCCCTTTGGGAAAACTACAGGAAGGGAAAGTGAAATAACTTATTCTGATATTTCAAATTAATATTTTCAACTCTGCCAAAGCAAGGAGACAGATAATGTGTTACTTTGTTCCCATAGTTGATATTTAGGATTCACAAAATATACTGTTATCAACAATCTTAGCACATAAAACATGTCCTGAATCAAATCATCCAGATATTCACTAAATTACTTTAAAATATACATGGTATCAAAATACTTTCATTGTTAATTTTCTATTAAACAAATTTAATCTCTCAAGAAATTCCCTGTGCTATTAATTTCACTATTACAAAGGATAGCATAGTTGGGATAATCAGGATCAGTATAGTAGGAAATTTCTAGTCAATCACAGGCCATTCTATTTTAATTTACTAACTTTAACTCTTTCTTCCTTTTTTTATCGATGAGTTTCCAGTACATACAAAAAATAAGTGAACGACATTAAGATGGATGATACACGTCCCAACTTTGTCACTCACCTTAATGTCATTCACTTACTTTTTGTATGTACTTCAAAATAATTTATAAAAGATTAATGATAAGAGATTCATTGATAAATTTCATTGATAATATTACTGAGCATAATAAGGAAATTTAAACTTATTAAAGAAAATTAAAATTCATGTGAAAAAAAGCTTGAGGAAACTTACTATGATACTGATAATGGTAGTTTGGATTATACATGGAACGCTAGTTCCTAGTACACATGGAGAGGCATTCATGGGTGCTTTTGAGATATTTATATCTTGCATTTTACTTAAAATATATCATAAACTAAAGTGATCTGATGGAAGAATAGGGGGATGGACAGAAAGATGGACACAGATGAGAAGCCAAGACGTCTGAGTGGAGACATCAGCTGCCATTTTTGTCTCAGTAAGAAAAAAAATGTTTTGGATGAAAAAGATATAAAAATACGGGTCAGTGCCTGTGGCTCAATGGGCTAAGGTGCCAGCCACGTACACCTGAACTGGCGGGTTCGAATCCAGCCCAGCCCGCCAAACAACAATGACGGCTACAACCAAAAAAAAAAAAAAAAATGGCCGGGGCATTGTGGTGGGCACCTGTACTCCCAGCTACTTGGGAGGCAGAGGCAAGAGACTCTCTTGAGCCCAGTAATTGGAGGTTGCTGTGAGCTGTGATGCCACAGCACTCCACCCAGGGTGACAGCTTGAGGCTCTGTCTCAAAAAAACGAAAAGAAAAAAGATACAAAAATAGACAGTATAATTTTGAGACAAAAGTTCCAGAGTCTGCTAGAGATTTCATGAGAACAAGGCACAGGGAACAATAAGGAGCAAGATATCAGCCAAGACCAACACCCAAGAGACCTGCAGCCCAGTGGAAAGGGTCGTAGGGACATGTGTTCCCTCCCTCACATCTTAGGCAGTCAACAGGCTCCTGAGCTGCTGGAGAGTCCTCTTACCTTCATGAGCCCTAAAACTTCTGTGACCACTGAACTGGGAGCTTCTTGAGGACAAAGCACAGGCTGTCAGCCCCCTCAGGGTCACTTCCTATCACCACAGATAGTGGGCCCAGTCAGCAGGCACCACCCTGCACCTTCACCCACCACGCGCCTTTGTCCTCCCCAGTGAGCTTCAGCCCTTCAATTGTCATCTTGCTCATTACTACACACACACTTCCCAATTCCAGCCCAGATTGTAGGAGCAACAAGGGCCGATGGGTCACTGGCGTCTGCTTGAGCACAAAGCCTAGACATTCTGGGTGGGCTAACATCCAGACAGGACAGAGATGCCCAGAGTGCCAGCTCGCCTTCATCCACACTCCTTCCCTCCCAATCCCTCTTCTGTTCACTGCTCCTGAGGGAGGCGACTGAGCCGAGACTATCAGAAGCCCCGACATCACCTCTTGTTAGTGTGCCCACCCCTCTGAGGCTTCCACTGTGAGGGGAGCGCAAACCTTCCTCTTAAAGACCCGCAGGAGAATAAGGGCTACTCAAGTGGTGACCTCTGTGCTCATTAGCCCTGCGGGGTGCTGCTTGCCAGGATGCTCTGTCAGAGCAGAGAAAGGAGATCAAACCCACTTGGAGCACCCCATTGACAAGTAGGGGCCAGCACGCTTCTCCCTGGCACAGTCTGGGATTGATCTTTGTGGACTCAGGGGCAGGACCACAGGCCAGATTCAGGACTCAGGAGCAGGACCTCAGAACTCAACTGTGTTGCCAGGAACATGTAAGACATTTGTGAAGTAATCTTGGGAGGCAAGGGAGCCTGTGTGGGGGTAGAACTGAGAAGAAAGTTCACTGTGAGTCCTCACAAAAGCATACTTCTGGAGCACCCCTGAACTCACAGAAAGGCATGCTCTCAGCCCAGGGCAGGATCCTGGACACGGAAGCTCCCAGCCTGCTGTGTCACGGCTGGAGAGATAAGCTAATTTGAGCTACAACCTCAAGTAGACACCAGAGGGAGACTGTGGGGTTGTGGACGGGGAGAAGTGTGAAAACCACTCAGGAGAGCGTAACTGGAAATCAGGGTGTAACTGAGGACAATTTCCCCTGTCTTGTTAGAAACATGGACATCCAGGTACAAGAAGTACCCGGATTTGCTCACCACTAAACCCCCTGATATTTTCATACCATAGGGCTGTTGCTGCAGATGTGTCCAATATTATCTATAAAGTCCTGATATTGAAACTACAATAATCATTCAAATCACAGCCAGCTTCTTGTTAATTAATGTGAGAATAAAGAATTATGTTTATTATTACTTAACAAACTTTTAAAAATGTTTTAATAACTGTAATGCATATACTTGGTAAGCTTTGAAATCCTATGCAAGTTATTTTACATATTTAAATCATTATTCCAAGAAGTGAGCCATGGGCTTACTGCAAAACTATCAGAAGCCCCATGCACCAATATAATAATATAAAATAACATTTTAACTTTAATTTTGAACAATAATAAAAGGAAATTTCAAAGGACTCCTGCTTGTTATTGGGGTCAACTTTTTTGCTTGCTTTTAGGTTTTATTCTCAAAAACATTTTCATAGATTATTATATTATTCTAGGTATTCATTAAATAATATTTCTTGACTTTTGAAATTGTTTACAAGGTCATTTATCAATGTTAAAATGATTCAGATGTGGAAATCCTATTGCTGCTTAAAGTTGCTTCTTCCAATATTTGGGCAATAGAAACAAGTCAAATGGGTGCAATATGCCTCTCTCTGCCAATCTCACCCTTGCACTTGTCCGCTGAGTTTGAAACAGAGACTTTTCAGTCGTCCATAGCTGTCTTTGATATAACTGCTTATAAATATTTTTTCTGGAGTGATTTACAGTAATTCTCTCCACTTTTAACAGAGAGGTAAACACCAGAGTGTTTGGGTATTAGTTTTCTGATGTTTCCTCTTGTCTGGACTTGGTTTTGGCGTTCATCAGGTATAGGTCCATTCAAGACGTGAGTCATCAGATACCTGAGCCACGGCAACGCCATTGCCATTCCCATAGTGGTGACAATTCTTTTAGCCTTTTTACAGCATTCTCTTCACTTCATTTCATTCAGTCTCAGATCCAGATTGCTGAAAACTTAGCAACAAGATGATCCCACCGTATTGCTGACTTTAAAGGCCCTCTATCATCAATGGATAAAGAAATGTGGATAACATTAGCATTGGCTTTGGTGCTTCCACAGGCCCATCCATCCACATTTAAACACACATTTTTATGTTTAGCCATTTATTCCTAGCTATAAAATATTGTAACAGCTTAAGCATTAGCATACTAATCCAGGCCTGGAGTCTGAGAAAGATTTATGTTAAACATTTTTGATGCCATTATTCACACTATGTGTGAGGCTGAGTAAGACTTTCAGCTGAATCAGAGCAATATCAAATTCATATCCCACTGGCTGCTCTGCTAAAAATCTGACTATTTTAAGTTCAGTTATATTTCAATGTTAAAAATAAATTTAAGCCAATACTATCAACATAGCACTTGTAAATATAAATGGCTATAGAGTCAAAGAGAAGCCAGTTAAAATTCTGGTCCCGTTGTTTATCAGCTGCTTGACCTTGAGTAAGAACTTAACCTCACTTAGCCGCAGCTTTCGTGACTGTAAGATAAGCACCGTTGTGAGGATTAAATGAAGGAGTAAGAAAATGAAAATTAAATGAAGAAATGAACATAAAGCCTGCAATGTATTTGATACTCAATGAAAATAAGCTATTATGTCATGATTGTCACTACTGAATAGTTGTGCACAGTAAGGATTAAACTGTTCCAGGTCAGATGGAACAGGAGAAAGGTGGAGATGTGGTTAGTGTTAGAAGGAAAATTCAGGATCATCTATTCTACCTACCTCACTCTACAAAGCAAGAAAGTGAGACACAGTAAGGTTAAAAAGTTTATTCAAGGTCACTTGGTTATTTAACCTAATGGAAAACCTAGGGCAAAATCTATTTCTTCTGCTAAATTCTACTCTCCAAATGTGAAGACCTTAGCTTTATGGCACAATGCCAAGGAGTCAGAGGGAGAGCACTTAATAATAAAGTAACAAATCTCCATCTCCTGTGTGTAGAGGAAAAGTTCAAGGAGTTACAAGAGCAATGAGGCCATAAAAGAAAGTAGTTGCCTCTCAGCATCCCAAAGTTCCTCCTTTAAGTATTTCACTCCTGTGGAGCCACAGACCGGGTGAACATGGTTTTGGATGTCAAATGCGCCTTCTATTTACATCATAGAAGGAACACAGACTGGACTAAAAGGCTACTCAGTTCCCATCCTGAACTGTCAAGTTCGATCTTGCTCATCTTCTAAGGCTTTCCCACTCCCACTAGCACCCCCATCTAGCGTTCCTGTCTTCCATCCACAAGCCTTCTTTCTAGCCTTTCTCCACTCTCCCTATTCAGTATTACTGTATTCCTCACAAGATACATAAAGAAAACTAAAAGGGCCTACTTGCTCTTTTATATTTAATTTTTTAACATGACCTACTACCACTCAAGTCAAATGATGAGATATGCACATGTAAAAATATCTTTTTTATTCCTTTCATCTCTGTTGCTGAGCAAAATTCCTAAGAATAATATATACTCAGTAAAATCATAACAGATCCGCAACCACAAATGAGCAAACGAGGTCCTGCCACTCCATTGTGTGAAACTCAGCAGTCGCTTCACACGGCCTTTGGGAGAAACAGCCACATCCTAACATCGACTACACTTTGGGCAGAAGTCTGACCTCTTCCCCACTTTCCGGCTGCAACTCCTTCACTCTCAACTCTGCTGCCACCATCTCGCTGCCTTGAATGAACCCTGGAGACTTGGGGGTTCTGGTACCTCTGCTAAGACACCCTGCCCTTCACCCTCTATGGAACCATCACAAAGCCATCTTTTGTGTCTGAGTTCATATGATTTCTGTTTTCCTCTTTTCTGTACACTAAAAATCACCCCTCCTCCCCCCTACACACACCAACACTTGTTTTTCACTATACTTTTGAGATATTTGTACTGGGACATGTCTTCTTTCTCCCCACAGTTCTTAGTCCAAACGTCTCAGTCTTTATTGATCTGCCTCTGGTGACTACTCTCATTGCCCAGTCATTCCTGGAAATCTTCTCTTTCTTGACATCTGGTCTAAGGAGTGGTCCATCTTGGTTGCCTAAGCTACTCACTTGAATTCTTTCCCAACTTGTGTTTTGTTTTGTTTTGTTTTCAGTGTGGTTTGAGAAGCAATTCTCAAGTTTGAACATATCCATGACGGGGCACTAGTAATAAGGCAATGCAATGCCTCATACAGCTCAGTTTGTTCCATTTAAGGGATTGTTCTGTCTTTACTGCACCCTTCCTTCCTGTCATTCTGCAAGTATTTGCTGAGCATCTGTGTGAAGGTCACTAGGTAAGCACTATTGAAATAATGATGAGCAGAAGGAAAGGGACGTGAGCTTCTCGCCCAGAAAGCTCAGTCCATATAAAAAGACAGGAGCTCCTGACCACACACTCTATACATGCGCACACGTGAGCCCACACACAACCTTTGTTTAAGAACTGTGGAGGAGATCAAAGTGCAACTATTAAATCCACAAAACTTGCATCTGGACTGCCTGAGTTTTAATACTTGACCTTGCCACTCGTTGGTTGTATTGCCTTAGCCAAGTTTTATAACTTTTCTGAGACTCAGTTTCCTTATTTATACAATGGAGTGAATATTGCTATTTACCTCGCTAGAGTGATATAAAGATTAAGTGAATTAATTAAGTGAGTTAAATTTCCCTTTATTTTCTGAAATTATGTTGAAAGGATAATAGCTGTGACCATCATTTTTTAAAATGGCCATGTTTGATGAAAAATAAATGGGAGAACGCTTTGTGATGGGGATAATTTTATGACTTTAGACTTGGAAATGCTGAGTATCCAAGTAACAAGTACAATTTTTAATTCACTTTTGTGTTTCTAGAGTCTAGCACAGTATTTGGTGTACTAATGTACGCCATCTAAACTAAATGGCTGTTATAGCTTTAATTTTGATTGAAACTGTGTCAAGATAATTGTGTGAAATAAATTGATTTTAATTCAAATTACCAAGGCACTAGAAATATTTGTACATTTTTAATTTTTAAAAGTACAAACTTTTAAAATATTCAATGATGATAGGTTCTATATAACCTTATTAAATTGCAATATGCTTTTTCTTTTCCTGTAGAGGGTTGATCTGGAGTAGATAGACTGAGAAATAATTTTTGAAAGTTAGACATCACGTGGAAGTCGATAAAAATGATGAAGAAGCTGTCTTGGTGCTGACGGAGAAACAGAATTATATATCATCTTTCAAGTATAGACAATTAATTTATATCTGGCTATAGATGTATTTGATTACAACCCCAAAATTAAAGTACAAGCAAGGTCCAAGGAATTTTCCATTATTTCTAGGTGTAACAAAAACAGGTTGCCGAGCTGCACTGCATGCAGACTTTTCAGCCAGTCTCCTCTTGTCCTTTCTTTTTTTTTTTTCTTTTTGCAGATTTGGCTGGGGCTGGATTTGAACCTGCCACCTATGGCACATGGGGCCAGCGCCCTACTCCTTTGAGCCACAGGCGCCACCCTCCTCTTGTCCTTTCATCTCTCCTTATTCTCTCAGTTCTCTCTCACTGGTAGTAGAAAGTATTCTCATAAATATATGGCAAAAGCCTGTGAATATTTATTAAACATATATTCAGGCACTGTGCTAAGTGCTTTACACGAAATATCTCATTTATTTTTACAATGACTCTGAAAATTACCTACCATTTATTGAGGAAAGGCAAGCTCAGGACAGTGAGTGACCTAGTCTGTAAGTGGCAGAGAAGAACTCTATCTGATGACATCCTGCCTTGAATCTGTATGCATTACACTCTAAAAGGATTAAATCATGACATTTAATTGAAAGTACATGGCTGTCCAATGGACATAAATGTTTCCTTTCATGAGGCTGAGTAAAAAAATCAATGAATTAAGTGCAATAATTTAATCAACATTTAAGGTTGAAATTCTCTGTTAGTTTCAGAATTCTTCATTAATGCTGAAATGAAATACACCATGGGAGATGCCAATTTGAGGGATAAGGTAAGGATGAATGTTTATGATTAGACATGCTGTGGCCTCCACAGGCATTTTAACACAAACTCCAGCACATATTTGATAATAAACTGGATTCAACACCAAAGTAGGAAGCTATTTGCTGTGCCTGCAGATGATATTATTAAGAGGGACAGGAATCATCTGCATATGAAGAAATTAACTTCTTTCACCTCATGTCTTTATGTCCTCACTTTCCACGGGAAGGATCATTTTGGTACTCTCCTCACATCTGGGATCTCTTTTGTCTAATTGATATGCCCACAACTGCAACCATTTCCAGCAGGATGTTATTGGAAGACTGACACTGTTTTGCTACCAAGAGGCACTGGAATTATACTGGACCTCCCCTCAAACTCATGCATGCCTGTACCCAACCACTGACTGGGAGGAGTCCACCTGTGCATCAAGGTAAACTTTGAGGTATAATTTACACCCCAGATCTCCTGTTAGGATCAATTTCTTCCCCTTTGCCTTCTTGGTCCTTCCATTTCATTGTAGGTTTCTCCTGAGAGGACTCACTTAATATATCACTTTCTTAGATTCTACTTCTTGGAAGCCTAACCCAAGACAACATGGATGAAGACCACCTTTCCAAACTAGGAGTAGGTGAAGTGAATGCTATCTTTTATTGTGCTTCTGCTCTTATTCATGAATGTACATCATTTAACAAATGCTTTTAGTAAGCTAATTTGTCCAAGACCCTAGGTTTCTGGAAAATAAAACTTGAACGGATCATAATTATTTTAGAGTTACATTCATTCTTTATAATTTCAACCGCAACAACTGATTTAGATAAAAATTTCTGTGGTAACACAGGTGATATATGAATTAATTTGCAACAAATGTTATAAACAATATGGAGCATGATACTGATCTTCTGTCTATCTTCTGAGTATTAGTCCATACTCATGGACTCCCTCAAGGATTATTTCAATTGAAGAAAAAGCAGTGTCATATGAGCATGAAATATATGCAGCTCAAAGTAGGGAGGGAAGAGGAGGAAGGGTTAGGGACAAAATCCTAAGTCTATATCCCATCCAAACATAATGACTTGGAATTGTTTTTTAGGCCCTCTCTGAGCTTACATTTCTTACTCTGAAAAAAAAAGAAAGAAAGAAAAACAATGACATTACCTGAAAGTTTTGAGCATTAAATATGAAACATTCCTAGACATGCCCATCTCAATAATTATCTTACTAATGTCATTAGCTAAAAGGGAGTTTGGGTCTGGCACATCTCTAAAAGGAATCAATGAAAAGAACAATGAAAAAAAAAAGTCAACATAACCTTGGTCAGAAGAAATCTACCAGACTACAAAAAGATGTTAATTGCATTCTCAATTGCCCATCTCAAAAGCTTGGAAACCAGGGCAATCATTTTCTTCTGGAAATTTCTTACAGATTTGTTTCTGTTCCTTCTAGACTTAACCATCACTGTGACTTAGTACAAATGCTTAGAACCTCATGCCTGGAATATTATGATAATCAAATCAGTTTTTCTAAAATGTCATGTAATTTGTAAAATGTCTTCGGTCTAGAAGGCCAAAATCAGAAAAGTAGATGTGATGATGAAAGCTGAGGTTGAAGTGATGATGCTGTCGGAAGGGACCATGAGCTGAGGAATGCAGGCAGCTTCTAGAAGCTGGAAAAAGCAAGAAAGTTAATTTTGTTCCAGAACCTCCAGCAGAGACACAGCTCTGCCAATCCACTGGTAATTTCTGACTTCCAAAATAGTACAATAACAAATTTGTGTTGTTTCAATTCCAAAAAAATAAGGGGGGGGGGGGGGGGAAGAAAGAAGAAAAAAGGTAAAAAAGAAAAGAAAAGAATGAGGGCAAAAAAGCAAAAAAATAAAAGGTTTCTATCAGTATTCAATGCTCATGAAATCGATTCCAAACAATCTCATATTTGAGATTATTTTTGAAATTTATTTCAGATTAATTTGAAGGTACAAATGATTAGGTTATATTGTTTGCATTTGTTAGGTAAAATTTGAATTATAGTCAAATCTTTGATGATCTCATGCCCATCTACTTTTCCAGTCCCATCACCCACTAGCCCTCAATATGAACCCCACACTTCCGACCATCTCATCTTCTCTCTGTCCTTGCACCTGCTCTAATCTTTTCTTCTTCTGCCTTTGCTCATGATAAACAAAATTTCACCTGTTGAACTCTTATCACTCCTCCAGTGTCCAGTGTAAATCATCTCTTCCACAGCTTAATTATAGAGATTATCTAGACAACAGAGCCACTTCTCAAGTTCCTCATTTTGCTGTATATAGTGCACACTTTGGGGCCCAAAGTTTTGAAGGAAAAATAAGAATGTGCATTATCCATAGTTAGTACTATTTGTTACCAGTACATAAAATTTTTCGTACCTTGTATCTATCCTATGTTTTATAATTATTTATTGCATAAAGCTTCTTGTACCATACTATGTTAAAAAATAGGGGCTAACTTTCCTTTGTAATACTTAAAACTAGTACCTGAACTTAAACAAATAAAAATTTGAACCAAAATACTAAAACAAGATATTGTTCCCAAGAATTTAGGCCAAAAACATGGGTGTGCATTATACACAGCAAAATATAGTATGCAACTCATTAATGCCCTGTGCTATAAATAGCAGTAATTTGAGTCCATTGTCATAGTGACTTCTGAATATAGCTTGGCTGTAATTTTTTGAGTTCATTAACCTCAAATAAAAACATCATATACCTGCATGAATACCTAAGAGTCAAATATTATGCCTTCATGGATACCTAAGAGTCAAATATTATTCATTTTTAAAGAAGTAACTAATTTTCTTCAATTTAATTCTATTTTTAAATGTGAAAATAAAATTTTGCAGGGGAAAAATTAATTTCAAAGAATGAACATTGCATTCCTAAAAATCCGCTAATACAAATGAACTCTTAAAATGCATAGTTACAGGACACCAGGCTTTCAAGCATCATCATGGAAGGAGATATAGGTGTATAATGCATTTCAGTGGAATTCAAAGCCTGTTCTTTCTTTGAAACATTTTGCTCTCAATAATAGACCCTCAGAGCCTGTTTTATCCTTCAGTATGAAATGTGAAGTGTGACTGAGAACAGACGGTAACATGACATTGTCTGCAGGCCCCACCATGTTCCAAGCTGGTCACTCTCATTAGTGTGAGCGCACATGTTGATAGCCCCATGGGGCATTTGTGTGACACCAAAGGACTCTTCATGGCATGCCTATGGCATGCCTTCAGTCGAGATTTTACTCGGGCATTCGGGGTCTCTCTCCAGTGCTATTTCCTCTTTTTCGGTAGCTTTTATTTGCACTTGACCCCATGTTTTAGAAAGTGCACACAAGTCAGTATTCCAGACATCCCAGGGACTTGAAGAGCTGATCTAATGTCTGTGTTGCAAGATGAAAAACAGAGGAATTTTGTCGAACCTATAAAAAGGATGACATTTTGCCTGGCCCTGAGCTGTTTTGTTCAAAAATTGAAGCTTTTGCAGCTCGCGGCTCCTTGATTTGTGAGCTAGAGAGCCTCATATCTTGGCCATTACTGAATCATAAAAGTTCTCTGCCTCTTCCCAGCTCATTTTATTTAAAAGGAAAGAGAGAAACTCTCTATCTTACAAAATGCATTTTCTTTTTATTTTCCTTCATTTCTGAAATGGATTCTGAAAGGGTTCAGTAAAAACATATGTAAATGGTGATTTGAAAAGGTCACTAAACTGGTGCAAGGAAGGTTATTTAGGTGTTTAAGTTGGAATAGGTGTCATGAGAACAGAGCATTCTGCAGCACTTTTTTCCCCCTCACCCTATCACTTCGTGGGAGGCGAAAACCTTGCACACATTAATTATTTTCATCACCTATAAAACAGTAATATACAGCCACATAATACAACCAGGGCAGCATTTGGCTTAACCACAAAATATTGATTGGTTCACGATAGAATGAGCTGAACATGAAGGAGGGGACTCCGTTAAGAATTCCTCTGATTATGCACACCTTGGACCACAGAGATCAGGGAAGATTTCCTAACATCTGAAGTAGTAGTCAATTTCCTGACTAAACAATGTTACCTTGTAACTAAGCCCTTCTCTATAGTTTAATTATTCCTTTACACAACAAACATGTGTGCAGTGCATTTTCACCCACTCCCCTAGCTTCTGGGCATCAGTAGCACAGTCACCCTCCTTCTTCAAAGAGCTCTCATCTATTTAGAAGTATTTTATTATGTTAAAGTGATAAGCATTATTTAAATGCTTACACTAGATCTATTTCTATTTTTGTATAGAAAAGAGAGATAGGATAATATCATTTCATATGGAAGGAGTATCAGAGCCTTTCACCCAAAAAATAGGAAAGAAAAAATACGCCAGGCAGTCAATTTTTTTAAAACATTTTTTTGTGGACTTTGTGGCATCTGTTATAATATTTGTGAGTTTTTAAGAAGCCCTAGCATGTGGCGATTTCTTTTCTCATTCTAAAAAACATTTACTTCTGTATGTAATTTTGTATTCTTGTTTTTAGAAAGGGTTTTATAAAACTGTAGAAGCTTGAAACCCCACACAACCTGATAGAGTTTGATATAAGGCTGTAATTAGATGATCTACAGTAACAGAAGAGGACCTGGCACAAAGGAGCATAACGCACAGAGCTGGGATTGTGACTGCGGTTCTTCACTACCTCTGCCCTTGTCATTCCCTCTAGCCACGGAGACGCTGCAGAATCAGGGAAAATCTTAACATCCCTGACGGACTTTATCAGTTCTATGTATTGTTTCAGTGCATCACAAAACGAATTTTTTAAGGAGTGTTATATTAAAATTAGTTTTCTGTTTAATTTTCTCTAAAATGTATTTGTCCATATAAGAAGCATGAAGCTAGCTGGGCGTTGTGGCAGGGGCCTGTGGTCCCAGCTACCCGGGAGGCTGAGCAGGAGAATCGCCTAAACCCCGGAGTTGGAGGTTGCTGTGAGCTGTGTGATGCCACCGCACTCTGCCAAGGGCGATAAAGTGAGACTCTGTCTTGACAAAAAAAAAAAAAAAAAAAAGAAGAAGAAGAAGAAGAAGCATGAAGCTTTTAGGAGAGTAAGTCTGGAAACCTTGAAGCCATTTATAAACTGAAATCACAACTATTGGCAGATTGAGATGGAAAGAAATATTCTACATAAATTTTCACTGTTCCTTGTTCCATTTTGAAATATCTGTTGTCATGCCAGAAATAAATGAGTATGAAATGAGCAGTTGTTCAGAATGGTGGAAAAATAATGTCCTCTACAGGCAAAAAGTCCTCAATCGCAAGTTCTCACTTTTTCTCCCTTGAGGAAGCTAGAGAAAGTATTCAGGATCCAAAGCCTTCAAATAGCTTAAATAGCCTGAGCAGACCCAATGCAGCTGAGTCAGAAAAAGATAGCCATCTGTTAGAGATAAGCAGCCCCAAGTCACTTTGAAACTGAGCCAGCCCAGAGATTGAGGACAAACGTCAAGGAAGAGCTGTTGACTTCAGGTTACTCATGCAGGACTGGTTGATAAGAAAAAATGAAGGCTGACTAAGCCAATAAAGCCCCACCAGCCTTGGAAGTATCCATTTCTTTAAAATGAGCTTGAGAATTATCCATCTGTCAAGATGGAGGTTAATGTTAACACAACCTTATGTTTTTAATAATTGTGTAAGAACATGGGGCTCAATGCACTTGGGGATAATCTGTCTAAGGGAAACAGTGAAGTCCAAGAGTGCTATACTGAAGAATGCTAGCTCCAGAGCCACAGTGCATGAAAAAATCCTGAATTCTTGGTTCCTACACCTGAGACAACCTCTGCAAGCTCTCTAAAACATAGTTTCCTGAACCAAAGAAATTAAATTGATGATAGTATCTACCTCATCAAAGTAGTGTTAGGATTAAATTAGACAATCTCTATAAGGATGGTAGCCTAATGTCTGGCAGACTGGAAAGATTCCATGAAAGCAAATGGCTCATTAAATTTGAAGTCACACATTCCCAGTACCATTCTAGTTTGTTAAGCCTTTAATCTTCAAGCAATTTTTAGGTACCTAGCTGTGAAAGTAGAAGTTAATAGGAATCAGAGAATTTTGCAGAATTTCCCTATTGATTTAAGACTTCTTTTTACC
Source organism: Perodicticus potto (assembly GCA_963574655.1). Lineage (NCBI taxonomy): Eukaryota > Metazoa > Chordata > Mammalia > Primates > Lorisidae > Perodicticus > Perodicticus potto. The sequence goes on along the minus strand of CAUYRH010173082.1, from coordinate 12,580 downwards.
TAAGAAAAACTGAAACAGTCCTGTAGGTGGGTGCTCTAAACACAGTTAAAATGCATTTGTTGCTGGGGAGCTGACCGGGGGCAACTGACACAGCTCTTCATAATCAGTAAGGTTCTACCTCAAAAAACATAACTATCCATACTTACTTCATTTATATCAATAAAGAATGGAAGTTATAAACTGCCAGCTTCTTATGAGGTAGTTCCTAGGACCTGAAACTTTTATTTTTTAGTTTTATTTTTTAATTTCAGGATATTATGGGGGCACAAATATTTTGGTTAAACAAATTACTTTTTTTGTTGGGTTTGTTTGTTTGTTTACATATACATGTATTTATTAGGTTTCCACTCTTTGCCTTCACAGAATTAAAAAGGCTTAAAATTTAATAACAATACCAATGTTTAACATAAAAACTAGAAACCAAAACTTCATAAAGAATGAATGAAGAGAAATACATTCAGAAAAGAAATCAGACGATTGCTGCATCTAAATATTAAGCAATATTAATAATAATAATGCAAAGAAAGTAACATTCACATTGTTAAATAAGAGTACGTCTGTTACAGAATGCTTTGACACTGAGGCTCAGTATGGAGTCATCAGTTAACTTCTTATTTTGTTTTTTTAAACAAATTACTTTTGAACAGTTTGAGTCAAAGTTGTAAGTGTGGCCCTAATCCAGACAGTGTGCATTGTACTTCACAGGTATGAAATTTATCCCTCTAACCCCCTCACCTGCTTGTTTGTGATTGGATTTTACTGTCAGATGTAAATATGGGTATTGAATATTTAGCTCCAATCTAATAGTGAGTACATGTGGTGTTTATTTTTCCATTATTGAAAAACTTCACTTATAAGCATGGTCTCCAGTTTCATCCAGGTTATTACAAAAGGTATAGTTCACCATTTCTTCATGGCTGAGATGTACTCTGTAGCGTATATGTATGTATACATATATCACATTTTATTAATCTACTCATAAATTGAAAGTTACTTGGATTGATTTCAATCACAAGATGAATGAAACAAAAATTTGTTTCTTTAAAAAGATAAATAAAATTAACAGACATCTTGCTATATTCAACAAAAACAGATAAGAAAGGACCCTGATAACCTCAATTAGAAATGAAATGAAAAGAATATCTATCAGTAGTAATATCAATCAGATATTACAACTGATGCAACAGAAATACAAAATATGATTACTATAATAACCTCTTTGCAAGTAAACTCAAAAACACTGAGGAAATGGACATTTCTTGGACACAACCTCCCTTAAGGTTAAATCAGGAAGAAATAGAGCTCCTAAACAGACAAATATCAAGTGATGAAATTGAAGCAACAACAAAAACCTTCCAATGGAAAGTGGTCCTGGACCAAATGGTTTCACAGCTGAATTTTACCAGACCTTCATAGAGGAATTTATACCTATAATGCAGAAATTATTTCATAACATCAAGAAGGAAAGACTTCTTCCCAAATTATTCTCTGAAGCCAGTATCACCTTGATACCAAAACCAAAGAAGGACACAACAGAAAACTACAGAGCTATATCTCTTATGAATATAGAGGCAAGAATTCTCAGTATAATTCTATCAAAATGAATTAAACAGCACATCAGAAAAAAATGCACTGTGACCAAGTGGGCCTCAATCCCAGGGATTCGAGGATAGCTCAACATACACAAATCTGCAAAAGTGATTCACTACATAGATAGAAGCAAAAGCAAAGACCATATGATCATCTCAAGAGATGAAAAGAGCATTTTGCAAACTTCATCACCCTTTAATGATAAGAACTCTTAACAAAATAGGCATAGATGGAACACACCTCAACATTATAAAAGCCATCTATGATAAACCCACAGCCAACATCATACTGAACAGAGAAAAACTGAAAACATTTCTGCTTAGATCTAGAACTAGACAAAGCTTCCCCCTGTTGCCACTTCTATTCAAAATTGAGCTATAAGTCCTAACCAGAGAAATCAGATGAGAGGAGGAAATAAGGACATCCAAATGGGGACAGAAGAGATCAAACTATCGCTTTCTGTTGACGATATAATCTTATATGCAGAAAACCCCAAAGACTCTGCCGAGAAACGTCTGGAATTGATAAATAAGCAGTGTCTCAGGATACAAAATCAATGTATACAAATCAGTAGCATGCCTCTACACCAACAACCATCAATCAGACTAAAACTTCTAATTATCTTTTCTTCAGAATGCAATAAGAAATGATGTTGGTAGGAACAACCAAGCAAAGAGGATGAGTGACGATCATAGAGAGAATTCACTACTTCAGTTTCAAAGCATGCAGGGAATCATAGTATTAGATACTTAAAAGGTGTGACCATGTCATTTTTAAGCATGACTTAAAAAATTATATGACATTCAGGTATGTCAGATAAAGAAAAACACTTTAGTAATGGGTAGAGTTTCAACATATGGTGGCAAGAAAACAGCTCAGCATCTTCTTTGCATTGCCGGATATAGGTTACCTTGTTTCATTTTTCATTATTTATCTTATTTTTTTACTTTGGTAATTAGAAAAATTCAGGTTGAAGCCTATGTAAGAACGAACTTAAAAAAACATGAAAAAAATACCCAATAAAGAAAGGAAAATTAGAAGACAAAGTGAGACAAATGAAATATGAAAGACAAAAGTATATATAGAACACAAAAATGAATCTTTTAATAGACAGAAAGATACAAAAATTCTATTGAAAAACAGAGATCTTTAGAATGATTGAAAAAAATTAAATCTAAAGAACCATAGGAAATAAAATATTACAAATGTACAATTAAAAAGTTTATAGTGTAAAGAGATACACCAATATAAGTAATTCCTAAAAGCAAAAGGATAAAATGACTTCGTTTCCTCTGGGTAGATACCAAGCACTAGAACTACTGGGTTGAACAGTGGGTCTACATTGATTTTTTTGAGGAATCTTCATACTGTTTCCTATAGTGGTTGTACTAAGTTGTAGTCCCATCCATAGTGTATAAGTATTTCTCTATCTTCAACAGCATGTACCGTTTTTTGACTTTTTAATACTAGTCATTCAGATAGGGGTAAGGTGGTATCTCATTGTAGTTTTAATGTGCATTTTCCTAATGATTAGTGATGTTGAGCATTTTTTTCATATGCTATTGGCCGTTTATTTATCTCTCTTCATTTGAAAAACTTCTGCTCATGTCTTTTGCTCATTTTTTGATGGGGTTGTCAATAGAATATTTATCACAGCACAATCTTGAGTTGCAAAGATATGGAGTTAATCTAAATGCCCTTTAATTCATGAATGGATAAATAAAATGTGCATATATATGTATACACACACACTACTCAGCAATAAAAAGGAATGAAATAATGTCATTTGAAGAAAAGTGGAGGAAACTGAAGACAACTGCCCGAAGTGAAGTGTCTTAAGATTGGAAAACCAAACGTCATATGTTCTCATGAATAAATAGGAGCTACCACATAAGCATGGGCATGAAGCAACATACAGGACTTGGGAAACCAAAAGAGGGGAGGGCAGGAGCATGGGTGTGGGATAAAAATTTACCTATGGTGTGTAATGAGCACTATTCTGGTGAGGAGCACACCCAATCCCTAACTTAAGCATTCTACAAGATATCCATGTAACTAAAGCAATTATATCCCCTTAATTAATATTTCAAAATATAAAAAAAAAGAAAAGGAGAAAAAGTGTGACTTATAGTAGTAACAGAAGTAATAAACTCCATGCTAAAAACTATTAACTGAATTAAAAACTTAAAAGTGAAATAAGTAAATAAATAAAAGTATAAAAGTATGTTAAAGAGACCTATTTCTAATTTTTAAAGGTATAATTCATGATAATAAAATTATTATGAATAACTATATTCAAATAATCACCTATACATACACACAAGATATTTGATTTATATGATCTTTAAAAGCTACAATGAAAAACAAAGATAAGCAATAGTTATACTTCGTCATACCTCTTATTCTAATGTTAACTTATAATGATTTTTAATTTATTTAAAGTGGAGCTGAACCATCAAGAACCAAAGAAACATTAATAAAATTCATCATTTTATCCCATGAGAAAATAATCAGTACATTCTTCAGAGAACTATCTACATAGGCTATATTCTCTGACCAATATTTAATAGTATATGAAATAAATAAAATTTAAAATAGACAAATTAAAACACAATTTCATAGAAAAAGTGAGACAGAAATCTTACATTTCTAGGTTATTCTTTTAAAAAAAAGAAATAGAGGCTTAGCATCTGTGGCTCAAGTGGCTAGGGCGCCAGCCACATACACCTGAGCTGGCAGGTTTGAATCCAGCCTGGCCCGCCAAACAACAATGACAGCTGCAACCAAAAAATGGCCGGGTGTTGTGGCAGGCACCTGTAGTCCCAGCTACTTGGGAGGAGGAGGCAAGAGACTTGCTCGAGCCCAGGAATTGGAGGTTGCTGTGAGCTGTGATGCCACAGCACTCTACCCAGGGCAACAGCTTGAGGCTCTGTCTCAAAAAAAAAAAAGAAAGAAAGAAAAGAAATAGAAACTATAATTACAAAGCAGAGATACGTAAAAATGTGTATCATTACACTTCAAAATTTACGTTGCAAAAACTATCTTAAGACAAATTAGAGACCATAGATACATTCATTATTAAATAAGAAAAAACTGAAATGCACTACCCACAAGCCCTGCTAGAAGTGAATTGTACTCCTTTCTCTATAATTCTTATATACAAAATTGATTCCTGTTATTCAAGGTACTTTCATTTTATAAATTTACTGTGAACACTGAATTAGCAAATGCTGTATTTGCCCTAAGGTTATGTTCTTGGAAGCTTCTGGTCACAATATTTTTGTAAGAGATAAATACATAATCTTCTCTTATTGTGTTTCTGTTTAAAGCTACCTTATATTTACCTTGTAGATTCATTAGTATAGAATTTAGCCACCAACAGCATTATAACTCACATCTGAATCAAGTTTATATAACACACATTTTCTCTGTAACACACATCACAGCCATCTTATGCTGAGGAATACGAAACAGTACTTCACCACTATGCTTAGGAGCCATTTTAAATAACAAAATCACACAAGAAAAGTGCAAAAATGCAAAATAAAAAAAATTGCACTCAATAGACCACTAAAGGGAAAGTGGTTCATGGTATCACAGCTAATACCAAAAGGCAAAGCATCATCACCTCGTTCAATCCCAGCAGAGAACGTGTGCATTGAGGAATTCAGTTTTTTTGCTGCTCTGAACAAGTTCATGAACAACCATTAAGGCATCACAAATATGGTTCTTGGGTTACACATAAATTTTAGCTTGTAAGCAGACTCACAAATACACAATCCATTAATAATGAGGATCAACTCTATTTGTATATGATCTAGAGGAAAATATAAATATTTGAAATTGTATCTCAACATGTTTTGTACTTTATAATAGAAGATCTTTCTTTGAAGGGTATACTGATGCTTTCTTTAAAAAAATTGAAAATGTAATTTCAAGAAAAGATAATTATCTCAGTCATAATTGTTGCGTAATTGTTCAAAAATGCCTTCTGTTAAGTAAGGCGCACCCCAATGTAATTGTTTATGAATCAATATTAATACTGTCTATTGTGGACTGAAAGTTTATGGTGCCCCTAAAATTCATATATTGAAATCTAATCCTCAGTGTGATGGCATTTGGAGGTGGGGCCTTTGGGGTAATGACCACATGAGGGTGAAGCCCTCATGAATGACATAGTGCCCTTAGAAGAAGACACAGAGAACTCATGCCCTCTTTCTACCCTATAGGGCTATAAAGAGAAGCTGACACTTTGCAATCCAGAAGAGGCCCCTCACAATTAGACACTGCCTGCACTCTGATCTCAGACTTCCAGCCTCCAAAATGGCGAAAAGTATTTTTCTATTCTTTATAATGTATGTAGTCTATGGTGCTTTGTTACAGTGATTAAGAGTCTACTAAAGTATTTAGAGATCATCAGCATCAAAAGTCAGTCCACAAATGAAGAGTTAAAGCTTCCCTGAAATTATAAAGTGAGTCAGGGTAGCAATATGATTTAATTTGTAAAAGTTAATTAAGGCTCAAGTTTACATAGATATAGATGGGATCCGTGTTTGGCAAGGGTCAAATTTAATTATAGAAATTCCCCCACGTTATGCAAATAATCCATCAGGGTCAAGCATATGTAGTTTTTAAAAAAAAAATGGATGTCTAAATATTAAAGGGAACCCCTTTTTAGAACCACAATAATGTTCTATCTTCAGGGAAGCAATATCATAAAAAGGAGCCACAGTTTCATTGTCAATGTGTGTCTCCTTCTAAGAAAGCTTAACTTTGGGAAAATGAACCGAAGTGAAGCAAATTCTCTTCTTTTTTAAACTCCTTTGCTTTCCGACACCCCCATCCTCAGCAGGCACAAACTGTCCCTTTTTCTCAAACCGCAAATAAAGGGCAAACACTGTGGTCTTTAACCTACAAGCTAAACTTAACTCAGTACCTAAATCCTTTCTGATTAGGGTAAGAAATACATTTGTATCCTTAAAAGTGTGGGGCTTAAAAATTGACTTGGCAGTTTTAAATGAAGCAGCTGGGATGTCCAAGAGGAATGAACCAAGTTGATGACTTCACTTCACCTATATGTTTGGTTTACTTCCTGGTTTCTGCCTACAAATACGGTTTCATTCTAAAACTAAATCTTTGCTGTGGATCTCAGACATCTGACATCTGTATTGCTCATGCAAGCCACACCTTCCTTAGGACTACTCCTTTTGGGTGTAACCAGTCTATGTAATGCCACCAGACAGTTGACATCAAGTATCATGGTTGCTTGAAGATACCTAATGTTCATCTCATTGACCAATTCAAAATTCCATTGAAAAGTAAGTTGATCTGACACAAGTCTCTGAACAAAAATTATATTAAGTTCTCCTTCTTCAGGCCAAAGGTCAATCAGCTCTCCACTCTCCTGCTCTCCCTGTAATTCTATTTTACTCTCTTTTCCTACTATTCCAACATTATAATTCAACTCTGGTTCAACCTGCTCAAATGATAAGATGACATTTCACAGACTAAGTAAGGACCAACCATGAGAAAAAGTAAGGCAGTAGACCCTGAAGTCCATTGTCTCCAAAATCCTATGTGGATATTTAATTCATTCTATTCTAAATCTGTGTAATAAGAGCAATTATATTTACTCTCCCACCTGGAGTGCTTAAGGGCTTTAATCAGTGCTTTAAAAAACCAATGAGTTCTTCAAACTAAAAGTGTTTAGTAAGTTCAAAGGATCAATATTATAAAGAAAATTTCAGGTCAATTTGTAAGTCCTTTTTAACTAAAAGTCAAAGAATTACTTTATAATTAATTTATTATTAAAGCAAATCTCATATTTTCAAATTTTCAAGAGCCTACATCTTTCTTTTAATATTTACTTTACTCTTCTGATCAGAGACTTACAACCCATTTCCCCCAAATAACAAATAATTACATTTAAGAAAAAGAAGCATGTTCTGCCAATTTTACTATTATATGTTTGTCTTCACCTGAAACATATGACCATATTAAAAGAATCAGATAAAAAGATGCTCAATTTAATTCTATAAAATCATTAAATTAAATTGAATTAAATATCTTTATTTTCATATCTTATCTTGTAATTTTGAATTGGACCTTAATTTTCCTTTTATTTTAAACTGAAAGATTTATTTTTAATGAACATGGAGTTATATAACAGCAGGTATATTTCAAATATCATTTTTTTGTTTTTTAATAGGTTTCAATGCTTAAATTTAAGTTGGCTTCATATAATTCTTTATTTCCACTTTAACACTTTAAGTATATTGATTTTCTTCAATTGGGCAAGTTCTAAGCTGTCATTTCCCAGGCAAAATTTCTACAACCAAGTAATATTTCTAGCATAGAATTATGTCTTTCTCAAAGATTTGCTGTTTCTGTTTGACAACCCTAAGTATTAACAATGTTCAGATTTATATTACCTAGCATAGTTCTACAGAGGTAGTCTGATTTTTTTTTCATAAAAAATGAAAACTAAACTACAAAGAACGTGAACCACTGAAGAAAATAAGAGCTTTTTAAATAGTAAAACTGTTGGCTGAAACACTTTGGGTAGATGTGTTTGGGTAGAAAATAACATTTTTCCAAGATTCTGTGATATTTTGTGCTAATATTTCACACCTAAGGTGTTGTTTTCTTCATGCAGAGGCAGCAATCGGTTGGAAAATAAAGACAACACAAACTAACACTTTTTTTAAGAAACTTAAGACTTAAGCTAATTTGCTACATGGTGATTAATGCTTTAATCAAGGTTCTTGGGTTTGAAAATTAATCATTTCTTCTACTGAATATGGAATTTATGTGGATGGAAAAATGCTATAAATCAAAAGGAGAAATATTGGAACATTTAGACATTCTATAAATTATTAATTTTTCAAAGAATCCTCTGTCCACTTTGCCTTTGGAATATTTCCCGCTGAAAATCCAGTCCACTATTTAGTAGTCACATCGCTATGAGTAACTTGTTTAACTTTTCTCGCCCTTTTGTCTTCAGTACTTATAAAATGATATTAAAAATGGTGAATTGATTCTTCCTCTTGTTATCAGAAGAAGCATAGTCACTTGGGAAGGGTCAAGGAAATAAGGAAATTTATTCATCAGAAGCCATTATTATAACAAACTGCAGGTAGCCCCAAGGAATACAGAGTCCAGTGGTATCTTGGGATAAAGTTCTATCACAATGCAGAAAAGGTAATGGAATTGGTAGGGAGGTGATAGATATATGTATTCTAATCTCCTCTAGGTGAATAAAATTCCCAGAGCATGGAAAAATGTTAAATATATTGAATTGAAAGTCAGCAGTGAAAATGGAGCTGGAGGCCAATATATTGTCAGAATTTCTGGAAAGAAACCGCCTCACAGAATACCCCCCAGCATGCATGTGCACACACACTTAAATGGGGCAATGCAGCAAATCACAAACAGCAGTGCAGCACAGTTTATTTTGCCAGAACATCTTGGTTCTTATAGAAAGTTTGAATTATTCAAAGACGTACATTTGCCTGAGAGAAAGATGCAAGTAACTAAGGTAGCTGATGTTGCTTTCTAGTGAAAACATCCATGGAGAATTCTAATGTGAGAGGTAGAGCATGTAGAAGCTAAGCATTGAGGGCTCTTTGGCTAAAGATTAGTCAGACATTGTCAGTCTAAATTACATATACCACTACCAATAAAAAGATGGGCTCCCATTCAAAAGATGCCTGCGACCTTGTTGAGAAATAACTGCTTTGGGTACACAAGCTATAAGCTTGGCTATCAGCAGGGAAAAAAGAACCCAAATGAATCTGTAAGAGCCTCATGAGCAGATCTCAAGCTCTCTTCTTTCCAAATGCTACCTGAGCATATAATGTCTTTAGCTTGTCCTCCTCAAACAGGCCACTGGAAGAGCTGGAGAAGAAAGAAAAGATTCAAAAGATTACACATTTGCCTGGGAGAGATTTGGGTTTCTAAAGAAACTACTTAAATGTTGAGGTTAAACTGATGTAACTTTCCCAAATGGGAATAAATTTAGTTTTCTTTTGAACCATTCCCATTTTTTAGTTATATGGAAGTTTTATAAAGAAGGGTCCATAAGTTATAAAAAAGATAATTATCTAGATAAAACACTTGACAAGAAATTAGGTAGTTGATTTTTATACTTCTAAATATAATATCTAAAATTTACTTCACCCCATTATACCTCCCTTCCAATGTGTTTAGGACAATAAAATTAATTAACAATTAAATTATACATGTGAAGTTTCTTACCAGTGTCTGTGACTTACCAGTCATTCTGCTGATGGTAGCTTCTGTTATTATCAGATGACTAGAAAGGTAGACTCTTAGACCCTTTCCTTGACCTCTTTGTACTTTTCACAAACTCATCTCTCCTGCCTGATGATTCTACCATTGGAATGTGGCTACCCATGAGCCATACTTCATGCCTATCATATGGACTGTGGATCACATAGTGCAATGACACGCTGGCACAGGAAAAAATTATGAGTAGAAACTTAATAAAAGAGGATAATGGCTATTAAATAGATTCTTAAATGACATTTTAAAAACCGCATGACTTAGAAGGTCTGACATTTAAGTTTGTAAGCTGCAAATTGGCAGCACTGTACAAACAACATGGTGAGGTTTCGTAACCTTGATATATCAAGGTCTCACAGTTGTGTCCGTATCCATAAGTGATGGTGTCATGCTAAGTAGTCTTTAGTACTGTTATTGCATGTTTTCCTGTGCCCTTGCAAGAATGTTAGAGCTTGAATTAGAGCAAAAAAAAAATTCATAAATTTCTTGTTAAACTTTGCAAGAGTGGAAGTGAAATCAGGTACATATTAATAAAACTTATTAGGATAATGCCATGAAGAAAATGGTAGTGTGTAAATGGACTAGATGTTTTTCTGAGGGAAAGAAGGCAACACTGATGAAGAGAGGCCAGTACTGAGCAGAACTGTGGAAAAATTTCATCAAATTGTGAGTCAGGATCATTAGCTGACTGTGAGAAGCATAGCAGATGAAGCAAATATCAATATTAACTAAAAATCTTGGGTAATAACTCATGTCTCTTTCATCATGACAAAGCATCAACTCACACAGCACTACCAGTGAGGGAGGTTTTAACCATACACAAATAAATGTATTATAACATCCTCTCTACTCACCTGATCTGGCTTCAAATTACCTTTTTTTTTAAATCAGAAGTTAAAGGAAATATTGAAAAGAAGACATTTTGATGAAGTTCATGACATCACAGGTAATATAACAACAGCTCTGATAGCCATTCCATAATAAGAGTTCCAAAATTCCTTTGAATGGTGGACTAGGCACTGGTGTTGGTGCATAGCTTCCCAAGGGGAGTGCTTCAGACATGATCATAGTGCTATCCAGCAATGAGTTGTGTAGCACATTTTCTAGGATGAGTTTGTAAACTTAATTGTCAGACCTTGGTATTTATGTTTAACTATCAGGGTGATGTGACTGGGCATATAAGCAATTTCCAGGACCAGAAAAGATGCTCCTACATCACCACCACCAAAAGCACACCTTCTATGAGACACAGAAGAAACTTGGGAAGCCACACTGAACAAACATCCCATTGATACTGATGCATTTGGTCTGCATCACAGATAACTATAATCTTTGTGAGAGTGATATGAGAGTGTTCATGTTCAACATTCCAGTTGTTTCTTACACCAGTCCCAGGAGATAGATGTGCCCCACCAGCATCTTCCATAGCAAAAACAAAATGTGCCTTAAACATATCTCAGCACCTGTTTACTGATTCTTTCACATCCACTACAGTTCATGAGAGAACAGTGGTTGACCCACTCCCTTGAGAGTCTGTTAGTTCATAAATCATGATTCTGTAATGTTTCTCTGGGCAATGGCATGGGGAAGCTCATTAGGCAAACCTACTGCTTAAAAGTATTGACAGGATCATCTTTTTATATAGCAGTATAAGAGTATTATTAACAGAGGTTTTGTATGTCATTTGTTTTGGACAACTGAGTAATTGTTGCTTGATTTTTGTTATTGAAAATACACTTTTGGTGTGAATTTATAACTAATGGTTACAATATGTACTATCTGGGTGATGGGCACACTTATCACTTAGACTCAAACTGCACAAAAGCAATTCATGTAACGAAACATTTGTACCCTTGTAATGTTCTGAAATAATAAAAAAACAAACATAAATAAATAGATGTGTGCTTTAGGGAGAAATGGTTTAAATGTTTATAAGATTTAGACTGCAAAAATGATTGCTTCCTCCTGTGATCTGCTTCTACAATGTTCAGAAAGCCTCCATAAAAGAGCCACTGTGGTGCCAACAATGCAAGGAAGTCCCCTTAAGGAGATTAGAAGCACTTGTGATAATTAACTTATTCTGAAAAGAAGAGCTATGTTACCGCTTTTTTTTATGGAGCCCAGTAGCCATATCAATCCCCTCTAGTGGCCACATACATGGCACAGGAAACCTCTTATTATAGTTTTTTTTTTTTTTTTTATTGAATCATAGCTGTGTACGTTAGTTCAATCATGGAGTACAGCGTGCGGGCTTCATATACAATCTGAGATATTTTCATCCATCTGTTTGACATAACATTCATGAGATTTTCTCATTCACTGTGTGAAAACATTTGTGTTCTGCATTTAGTAGTTTTCTCCTGACCCTTTAAAGATGCACCTCAAGTGTGATCTCACCCATGTCCTCTCTCCCCACACCCTCTCCCTCCCCTACTCTCCTTCTCCCCTTTCCCCATCTTCTTGTGCAATAATTGGGTTGTAGCCTTCACATGAAAGATATAAATTTGCTTCATATTAGGGCTGTATACATTGGATACTTTTCTTCCATTCTTGAGATACTTTGCTAAGGAGAATGTGTTCCAGCTAAAGTACACCCATTGTGCTGACATTTCTATGATTATTAATTTGGGTTTTCAAATACCTAAATTCTAGGAAATACTTTTCTTGGGAAGGTAGACATAAGCAT
>CAUYRH010173080.1:0-24730 GCA_963574655.1 Perodicticus potto | reverse complement strand
CTCAAGCTGTCACCCTGGATAGAGTGCTGTGGCATCACAGCTCACAGCAACCTCCAATTCCTGGGCTCAAGCGAGTCTCCTGCCTCCGCCTCCCAAGTAGCTGGGACAACAGGTGCCCGCCACAACGCCCGGCCATTTTTTGGTTGCAGCCGTCATTGTTGTTTGGCGGGCCTTGGCTGGATTCGAACCTGCCAGCTCAGGTGTACGTGGCTGGCGCCTTAGCTGCTTGAGCCACAGGCGCAGAGCCAAAATTAACTTTATTGAATCTGAATTTACTCCTGTAGTCTTTTCAATGAACATGCATGAATTTTATAAAGCTACAAGCCTTGGTGAACTTAATCCTTTTAAGCCTAGGGAATCCAGCCCAAGGGGACCTTCCTCTTGGCTCATGTGTGGTCACATGGACCTGTTCTGGTCACAAGGCTTTTCTGCCCAGTTTCCAAGACCATCTGCTCACTTTGTATTTGGACCCCAGGTATGCAGCTGGATTTCTCCTTTGGTCCCGCAAGCCTAAGTTGGAGTCTTGAGAAATGACCTGTGTCATGGTGGCCTCGTGTTGCCCTTATCAGCACCTTTTCTTCTCTCCTCAGAAAATCTGGTTTTACTTCTGAATCCAACTCTGCGGCTAGGATCCGGCCCCTCTGACAGACTTCCCTAGTGCTGGGAAACATGCCTAAAATTTCAACTAATCCTTCTAAAACCCTAGTTCCTGTGTTCTGTTCACAATGTACATTGTGAGCCCTGCCTCACTGCACACCTTGATTTCTTCCCAACACTTGTGTCTGGATTCGCACTGACTCTTTGCTGTAGATGCCCCCTCGGGCCCCTCCCAGGGTCTTCCACTCCATGGCAGAATGCCCTTTCACGACCCGCCACATCAGGAGATCACAAAACTCTTTCAACACGTGAACTGGTGCAGGGGCATTCAGGTGCCCTCAGCACGGGGCTCACAGCAGGGCTGGGGACCACTCTGGAGAACACGGCACTGTCAGGACTGACCCCCAGGTTTCTGGGGTAGTGGTGTCCGTGGATGGGGCCACCTATGAGAGAAGAGGCACGCACAGTGACAACCTTGGTCCCTTGACAGGGGAGCACTGAATACCGTCTGGGGCCCAGGAGGAAAGGAATCCCAGATCTGAAAACACCTCTCTCTCTGCTACTGCCCCTGGTGACACCTCTTCTGAGACCAGATCATAAACTGAAACTGTCACACGTCTTCTGTGTGGAATTGGCCACCACTCTGTTACTGCCTGCTAAAGGTATGAATGAAGAAGTGCTGACACAGACTCACCAGCCAGGGCCAGGAGGCCTCCAATCACTCTCAGGAAGACAAGCATCTGGGGCCCACAGAGGGCAAAGAAGGACAGGATGAAGCAGATCACCAGGATGATAAAGCCACAGAAGAGCGTGGCAGCGGCTGCTCTTCCCCATGCTGCGAGAAAAAAGAAAAAGAAGGGGCGATTAACAAAACAGACGTGGCCAGCTGAAAAATTACTTATGCATAGGGTACAGGTAGGTGTTTTAAATCTATTATGTTTGGATGGAGGGACAGTTTTTCTCTTGACAGAATTTAAGCCTCTCCACAATTAAGGGAAGAACAGGCAATTCATATGTAGGACATCAGTGACAGCAACTCAGGAATGCTTTCCCACCCCACCCCTGCCCCTCACCAAGGCTTACATCTCAAGAATGAACATTGTGTTTCATTAAACTATTTCTCAAGTAATAAATCTGCCATATCAACAGGTGTATTTGTGAGTTACACCCAAGTTCTAACACACCATGACAATCATAATAAACAACATTTTTGATACCAAGCAATCCAAATTATAAACACTTTAGGTAATGTTTCAAATATCTTTGAAGGGTCTTTGTTTAGTATTAATGTTTGGTTCCATGCAAAAATAATCATTGAAAAACATGTTTATGATTAGGCAGAGAGGGTAAATCATTTTAAGTGCATAGAAGTAGTGATTTTACAACAAGCTCAGCAGCAAGCCACCTTTCTAAATTTCTGCCCAAATTTTAATTTCAAAAGCATTCAGAACTTATTATCCAAGAGTTCTTAATTATAGATCTTTACCCTAAGAAAGAATCAGAATGAGATGGAAATTGGGCACCTCCAGCCCTGGGTCAGTCTGCTCTGCTCTAAGGAAACAGGGTAATACATGATACACACGAACAATTCTAGTTGAGAATTCCTATCGTTCAGCCTGCACTGATTTTTAAAGTCTCTTCATGCACAGCCTTCCTTTAGAGGTGATAACTAACATTTAGAACATGCATTAGCTCACTGAACCCTCACAATAACTTCTTAAAGTTCACACTATCATTTCTATCTTAGAAATGAGGATGTACTTAGGCTTTGGGAGTTCAAGTGAACTGACCATACCCATACAGCTATTAAGTGGTTTAGACAAGAGTTTGATTTCTAGCCTGTTTAAATTCAAAACATGAGACTCAGCGCCTATAGCTCAGCAGCCAGGGCGCCAGCCACGTACACCGGAGCTGGCAGGTTCAAATTCAGCCTGGGCCTGCCAAACAGCAATGACAACTACAACCAAAACATAGCAGGGCGTTGTGGAAGGTGCCTGTAGTCTCAGCTACTTGGGAGGCTGAGGCAAGAGAATCTCTTGAGCCCAAGAGTTTGAGGTTGCTTTGACATAGTGAGACTGTCTCAAAAAAAAAAATTCAAAACATGACTTTTTTGCAATATAAGTTACAGACCATACAATCCACCCTTTTATGGGCACACAATTCAGTAGTTTTGCTGTATTCACAGATTTATGCAACCATCTCCACTTAAAATTCTAGAACATTTTCATCATCCCAAAAAGAAAGCCTATGCCCATTAGCAGTCATTCCCTATTCCCCCCTTCCACCAGCTTCTGGCAACTCTTAATCTACTTTCTGTCTCTATAAATTTATCAGTTTCAGGTATTTCATATAAATGGAATCACTATACTATGTGGTCTTTTGTTAACTGGTTTCTTTCAGGGAGCTTAATTAAGTTCACCACGTTACAGCATGAATCATTATTCTTTATTCTGTTTTTATGGTAGAATAATATTCTATAGTATGGATCTCCCACATTTCGTTTATCTATTCATTCCAAGGAAAAACAGGCACACTTGACCTAATAGTCTTTATTGCATTTGAAATGGAGAGTCATGAGTCAAGGCCCCTAAGGCCCTGGTCTAACTCCCCCCCTTTAGTGTGGTGGACTGCACAACACTTATCCTCACTTAATCTAGGTCTCTGAATGGTCAAGGAAAAGCAAAGATATGGCCTAGCAGAAACATCCCTCTCACATTTTTTTTTTTTTTTTGGCAGTTTTTGGCCAGGGCTGGGTTTGAACCCACCACCTCCAATATATGGGGCTGGCACTCTACTCCTTTGAGCCACAGGCACCACAGACACCACCCACATATAATGTATTTTTATGTTATATTTTACATTTACAGTTTTTATTACTTTCCTCCAAGTCTTCTTAGTCTTCTTTTCCTATCACTGAGAGATTTTAGGGACCAAGTGAAAATGGGAATGTTTCTTTTAAAATAGAAATGAATATAACCAAAATGTTAAATTTAGTAAGTCTCTTTTCTCACTTTGGACTTCAAGTAAGGTAACTTTTCTTTCCTTCTTTTTTTTTTTTGTGATAGAGTCTCACTTATGTTGCCCTCGGTAGAGTGCTGTGGTGTCACAGCTCATAGTAACCTCAAACTCTTGGGCTCAAGCAATTTTCTTGCCTCAGCCTCCCAAGTAGCTGGGACTACAGGCGCCCGCCACAATGCCCAGTTATTCTTGGTTGCAGTTGTCATTATTGTTTAGCAAGCCTGGGCCGGGCTCTAATCCACCAGGCTTGAATCTGCCAGCCTTGGTGTACGTGGCTGGTGCCCTACCCACTGAGCCAAGACCAAGTAAGGTAACTTTTAAGAGAAGAGGGACCATGCTCTGGAAAGAACATTAATTAATTAGACCTTCTCAAGATATAGCCCCCATGCCCTGATCTAACTTTCAGTTATGACTCAAAATAAATCAAAACTCAAAATAAACAGCGGTGTTTATTAAAAACATGCAGAACTTTGTGCCTCCCTCCAGACTTACTGAATGGGAGTTTGAGAGGCAGTCCGAAGGAATCTTCATCTCAGTAATTTCTTATATTCACACTAAAGTTTTAGAACTAGGACAGATGATTAAACTCCTTATAAAACAGACACAGCACTACCAAAAAGAAGGACCTAATTTTCAGTACGTGCCCCCCCCCCATTACGATCCTATTTCTATAGTCTTTGTTATGGTTACTGCCAAACATTGAGTTTAATTAAATCCAATCATTCATTTCAAATAAAAACTTATATTTTTTCTGTTATGAATTTACACATTTGAAACTGTGCATATCCATCTATGCCTGCAGAGGAATGGACACATGATAAGAACAAATTACGCGGCTGAATGTCAGTTTTCAATAAAAACAGGAAAAATCTCCTAACAAGGAACCTATTTCAATTATCAAACTTTTACTATCACAGATTAAGGGCTGAAAAGTCTAGCTAAAAATAAATTCTGTATAATATTTCTATAAAGATAACATTATTGATTTATTTATTTGAGGAAAATTAACAAAAACAGATTGTTACTATTGCTACTTCTAACATTACAGCAGAAGTATAATTTATTCTTAGTTTCAGGTACTTGGAAGGAATTAAATAAAAGAAATGGTAAGCCAATTCACCTAACCTAATGACAATAGGCAAACATAAATGAAAGACCATTATAAGAACTTTTCCTACACTATGTTAGAACAATTTAGTTAATGTCTTGCTTATTTAAAATGCTGAGTCTAACGAAAATCAAAATGGAAAATTAAGCAACATTTTGTCTTGGGAAAGGCTTGCCTTGGAATTAGAACATGTAAAACCTGCTCCTTGCAGCAGGGAACACCCACGTTAAATCATTTAGCCATCATTTAAGGCAGAGAACTTGGCAGGGTTTTAAAGATCCCCACTGATGAAGGACAGCCCTCTTCAAGTAAGGCAATCTGCCTTCCCAAGACAATGACTGTTTTGTTTTAAAAGGATGAAATGGACCACACCAGGCCTGAGCAGGGGCTTCCCAGCCCAACAGTTCTGAGAAAGGTCTGTCAGTAGTGGAGACTGGTTACACAGCTATTCTCCATGACACACATTTTTTTTGGAGACAAAGTCTCAAGCTGTCACCCTGGGTAAAGTGTCGCGGCGTCACAGCACACAGCAACCTCAAACTCTTGGGCTTAAGTGATTCTCTTGCCTCAGCCTCCCAAGTAGCTGGGACCGCAGGTGTCCGCCATAATGCCCATCTATTTTTTGGTTGTAGTTGCCATTGTTGTTTGGCAGGGCCGGGCTACATTAGAACCCGCCAGCTCCGGTGTACATGGCTGGCACCCTAGCTGCTGAACTACAGGCGCCAAGCCCATGACACACCTTTTGAAAAGTCTATTTCCTAATTACCTTTAGTCTTAGTCACCCAGAAATGAGCCTAATATCTACAAATTAGAGCTATTTAATTTTTTATATTACACCCTGGTCTACATTATACCATTCTTACCAATCCCAATGGAAAGCATCAATTTTTAGAACTTGTCCTAGACCTACACATTTTATTTTTATTTTTATTTTGAGACAGAGTCTCACTCAGTTGCCCTGGGTAGAGCAGTGTGGCATCATAGCTCATGCAACCTCAAACTCCTGGGCTCAAGTGATCCTCTTGCCTCAGCCTCCTGAGTAACTGGGACTCCAGGCGCCCGCAACAATGCCCAGCTATTTTTAGAGAGGGGGGTGGTCTTGCTCTTGCTTGGGCTGGTCTTGAACCTGTGAGCTCAGGCAATTCACCCACCTTGGCCTCCCAGAGTGCTGGGATTACAGGCGTGAGCCACCACGCCTGGCCTCCTCTCTTTGTTTCAGGAGTCAACAGATGGTTCTCAGTTCTTCAAGGGCAGATTGACCATCTTTACCTAATCTGTACACAGTTTGTCCTCCATCACCATCCTCTACAGCAAGTTGCATTAATTTTCCTAATTTGTGTGTGTGTGTAAAAGGAATGGGGCAGTTTCTCATTCGCCAATTGTTACTCTCCGAACGACATTAAAAAACACAGTGATGGGGCACGGTGTCTCAAGCCTATAATCCTAGCACTCTGGGAAACTGAGGCAGGAGGATTGCTTTAGCTTAGGAGTTTGAGACCAGCCTGAGCAAGAGTGCAACCCATCTCTATAAAAAATTGAACAATTCACTGGGTGCGGTGGTGGATGAGTTTAAGCCCAGGAATTGAAGGCTGCTATGACAACACCACTGCACTGTCTGGGCAACAGAGCGAGACCTATCCCCAAAACAAATAAACAAACAAACAAACAAACAAAGCAGTGGTAAATAGATGCTGTTTTTCTATATGGGAATGTGTTTGTTTTAGTTCTTTAAGGGAAGATAAATTTATAGACATAATTTATGATGTTCTAAGTTCATTTTCTAAGTCCTACTTGGAGAAGTTCATGTTATCAAAGAAACCAGCAGCTTTATAAATCCACTTTTAAGAAAAACGTATTAAAGATCCGTTTAGATCACTGATTTTTAACTGGTGTGCTGTGAAAGGATCCTTAGGTGTGCGTAAAAAATTTTGAAGATCATTAATTAAATTCTTTTTAAAAGAAGTTCAAAGCACAGTAAGTATATTCTTTTTTTTTTACTTTTTTTTTTTTGAGCAACATAATTTAAGTGAGCCGCGGAAGCTTAACTATAGGTTTAAGTGTGCTGAGATAAAAAAGGTTGGAAAACACTAGTTTAGATGAACAATATCACTTTCCTATCTCTTGCAAAGATTCAACATTAAATCCAGAACATAGAAACAGTCACTAATAAAATTAAGCCTTTCCTAGGAAGCGGGTTTTTTTAAGATTTTTGTTATGAGAAAGTACACTATCCATTGTTCCAGAATTTACATACGAAAACATAATGTTATAAAGTAAATGAAGCCAGGAAAAGACCAGTAAGGTCAACAGATAAGAACAGAACATAAAAAGTAAAAATAAATAAATGCCTTGAATGTCAAGCTAGAAGTGATAAACTGAAGCTTAAGGAAAAAAACTTCTAAGACAAGAAGACTATTGCTAACATTTTCACTACTGTTGGTAATACTGTGGTGTTTATCACTAATTTTCTCCCCAAAGTTACTACTTCTTATCAGAAATTTGCTGCCTTCTTCCGCAGTTTGACACGTGGGCACCAAACAGACCAGAGCAGTCTGTAGCCCACCCCTTGCTCAGGGTGCTGAAGGTGTCACCTAACTAGAGCACAGGCCTTATCCAGAACAAATGATTCATCTATCAACAGTATCGAAGGCCCTAACCACTGAATCTGAGATTTTGTCAGATTTCTTCTGATCATGAGAGTTCTTTATGTCAAAAACAGGCAGAACTGGAAACTATTCAAAACCAGAGTTTAAAAAATAAAAAAGACACCCTTGACAAATAAATCCGAGCATGAGAAGATGCTATATAAGAAATACAGTTTCGCCAGTCCGCAGTGCTTGGCCGGTGCCCCTGAGAAGCGTTCTCATGGGTCATCTGGTCAACTTGCTAAAGTGCAGATTCCCGTTCAGCGTGGGGCCCACACACTGAATGTGCAATAACCTTTCACACAACGCTGGTGCTGCTCCTCTGCCACATTTTCTTTCAGTAGCAACAATCTAGAGGACAACTCACGCAGGCCCCCCAAAAACCTACATAAAGAGAGGCTATTCTGTGGAGGTAGCAAAAGACTGGCTCAGCAGAGGGATGGCAGGGACAACCACCCTGGAGAGCCTGCACAGTGGTGTGAAATTCTTCACATGCTCTGCATTTTCTCCTGAACCCGAGCCAGATACCGCAGTGTCTTTTATAGAACCAGTTACTTTAACCCTTTATGGTATTCTGGTAAAGGACTGAGTTAATCCATCGTGGTGGGGGTTGGGGGGACAACCACCTACCCAGGAAGAGGTGAAAAGGAAACTTTACCCTAATGACAACATAACTAGGGGCAGATGTGGGATCTACCCTCAAATATTTGAAAATCTGGCAGATGGAAGAAGGTTAGAAAGTGGAAGCACTCCATGGGTATAAAAGAAGTGTAAACAAACAGCGTCTTCCAGGGAACAGAACGGAAGTTTCTTGATTAAAGGGAAGATCAGTTAGAGGTGGAGGGACCCCGGCTTTGGTGAAAGCCTGACCTGCATGCTTTTAAATTTCGGTCTGTCCTAATAGTCTAGAAGTCTATGTCCCTTTACAGGAGGAAGACAGGTTAGGTCACCAAAACCGGCCTGACACTCTGGGCACCTACTGCGGAGTGAGGCAAATGTGGAATGAACTGGCCTGGCTCCCTGTTTTCTAAATTTCTAGATTTTACAAATTAAAAAATATATATATATAGTTTATTAAATTAACTAAGTGGCCAACTTTGCTAGGCAAGAACATGACCACAAACACATGCTCAGCCAGAGAGTAATCCGTCTGCTAATGCCTCATTTCGTAAGATATGAACAATACCTTTCACTCCCACAAAAACACCTACAAGAGCACAATTTCCAAACGAAGTTCTTAAAGTACAGTGTGTCACCATACACATACACATAGGAAAAATGGAAACTGTAGCTACATGTACCTTTATGTCCTTTATTTACAAAATAGTCATTACAAAATTTTACAAAATATTTGTAAAACTTTTCTATGTTGATATATAAATATAAAATATGAGTTTGTTAATTTTTCCTATTTATGGCAATCTTTCGGACACCCTGAAGAATTAGCCGAATGTAAACTATTGACTTTATACAGATTTTTCTCATTTCCTGTATTTTTGAGAGCCATGGAGCTAAATGACCTAAAAATATTTCCTATAATACTCTGATCCTTTGACTTGTCCAAGAGTGATCTCAAATCTGTATAAAAACCTTTGGATGCATTCTGTAGTATGCAAGGGGAGTCTTAGTAAAAATGAGGTTCTGCACTTTAGATTCAAGATTCAGAATCCAGATTCAAGGCAAATGCTGTCAATCTTACTGACTCCCTCCTTTTGCTCTGGTGCATAAACTTATTGCTATTACTGTTCACCTGGGATTTGAAATATACATAGCTGAGGCCTAAAATATCCTCTTTCTTAAATCTGGAAAAGAAGGTGCCAGCGGCGCAAAAAACAGTATGAACATGCATTCCAATTTAATTTCACACGTTATTCATAGGTGAAATTTGAATGATCATTTCAATCACAAATCTGGATGCTGTTTTCCTGTTTTGACAAGTATAAGCCATGATTTTTAAAAAATTCAAACAAGTATCTGTTAAGCTCAGTGTTAGTTTAGCTGCTTTAACACCATGTTAAAGAAAATATTCAGCAAATAATTTAGCTCAGTTTGATCATCCGAATTCTTTAAAAACTGTAAGTTGTGAAGAATATTCTGGGTTTTTTTACATAGTTCTAAAGAACTATTTACTTTTATGAAAACATCTGTATTCTGCAGTATTACTGTCAATACTTGCCAGGTGTAACCTGTGTCTTTACTACCAAAACGAAGGTATTAACATTCTGAATATGACCTAACAACAAAAAAGATGGTCAAAACAGTTTGTGATAGAAAGGTCTACTTTCTTAAAACAGTTACAAGGGTAAATCAAAGTATTTACTTCCTAGTATATGTCAAGAGGTTTTTTGGTTTTTTTTGAGACAGAGCCTCAAGCTGTCACCCTGGATAGAGTGCTGTGCCATTACAGCTCACAGCAACCTCCAATTCCTGGCCTCAAGCGAGTCTCCTGCCTCTGCCTCCCAAGTAGCTGGGACTACAGGTGCCCACCACAACGCCCAACCATTGTTTGGTTGCAGCCGTCATTTTTGTTTGGCGGGCCCAGGCTGGATTCTAACCCGCCAGCTCAGGTGTACGTGGCTGGCGCCTTAGCCCGTTGAGCCACAGGCGCCGAGCCATATGTCAAGAGGTTTTAAAAAACAGATGTACACACTCAGTTCCCTACGTGGAGACATTTTAATCAGAGCCATTAACCTTAGTCCTTGTTACACAAGACATTGCGTGTCTGTTGTACATAGATGGGAGTGTGTGTAAATGGCTTACTGCATTTTACAAGCTCACGAAAATGCAGTAGAACCTCTGTAAGTTGACCACCTAAGGGATTTTAACAGACTGGTCAACATAAGGGACTAGGTCTACTGGGCTGATCCACCCATGTGGTGCATGTCCTGTCTATGAAAATTAAGTTAACTTAAGGAGCTGGTCAATGCAGACAGGTGATCAAATATGGAGGTTCCACTGTATATTGTTTTCAGCACTTACTGAAGCTTTCTTAAAGTCTATAAAGTTCAGAGATGCCCAGATAACCATTGTAGGGAATACACAAATTTCTACAGTTGTGAGGCAAAACTAGCCACCAGTGCAAGTGAATGGACTCAAGTGAAATGAATGGTTCAAGTACAATAAGCTCTTAAAACTCATCTATGGCCAGAGGTGGACCTCTTCTGTGGCTTCATATCTGTCACCTTGTTCCCAGGGCCACCCCATCACCGTAGATTCTGGATTTGTGAATTGATTCTAGGCCTTGAGCCAGAGCTATGCCTACTGCATTAGCGGCACTTAGTTACCTTTGCAAAGTTAAGAGGACTAACTAAATGGAGGTGTTAAAACCACCACCCGTTTATGAAAATCAGTCATGCTGCACCATAAAGGTAGTAATAGATTTTCAAGGGAATCTTGAAAAATCTACTTTTTCAAAGACCAATTTCTGTATCAAATTGAAAGATCCACTAGACACTGGATCAGTGTTTTCTTTACAATGAAAAAGAATTCTAATTTAAAAATCAAACTAAGATACAAAACCTGTTTACTGCCCACCTTATGCAAAGCACTCTATTAGTCGGAGGCTGGGACAGCCACACCCCAAGAAGGTGAGCTCATACTCCAGTCATGAAAAATAAAAAATGGGCATTGTGCATGTTTCACAAGACAGCTGCGTTCACAGCCAGTGCCTTGCAGGCCAAATCATGTCCCAGCAATGGTACCGATCATAGCTGTGCCAGAACCCTCCTCCAGCCCAAGGCACACTCGCCATCTTACTCCCAGTACTACCGAGTATTCTTTAGATCTGCATTAGTCTCTGGAGTAAAGTATAATTATCAAAATCTGTTAAAAAAAAAAAAAAAGGAAGACCTGTTGTCCCCTACAAGAAACCAAGTTCAAATGCACTTTAACTAAAAAGAAATATTACTTCAAATAAACGAATTCCTTTTAAAAACTTAAAAGACTTAGAATGATACAAACCTGGGCAGGCAGAGTGTTCCTATGTGTTTTCAGAGAAGAAAAACAGCAAATTTAAGGAAAGCTGGAATTCACTGTGCAGTGTTTACATTTTATTATCTGCCAAAAAAGGACCATGCTTCCCTTTGGGGGAAAGTTAATCCTGAGAACTTCAAAAACCATTCCATGATAGATAAAATACAGCACCTCAGAACAACACATAAACAGGATTTGGTGAGAAGCTCTGCCTCACTGCAGAGAAAGAAAGAATTCTAAGGTAGTAAGTAGGATTGAAAAAGGACACAGTAGCTCCCCTCAAACTCAATAGGTAAAGCACCATTTGCCTGTAAGTTTTAGAAATAGGCGCACACTTCCCTCTACCTCCACCCCTGAAGAATCACAATAGACCCCAACTGTTATTCCTACTGCCCTAAAGCAAGGGAAGGGGTATCCCACAAAGAAAGAAAGAAAAAGTGTCAGAGGAAAGTGGTTCCTTTCCAGGGTCTCAGGTGTTATTAACAAGTCAAGCACCATGGCTTCCTCCACGCGGGGTGGGGTGGGGGGCCGGAATAGGACACAGCACTTCTTCTGCATTGTATATTCAATCTGTCCACTCTGCTTTGTCTTTGCTTTTTAGATTTCAACTCAAGAGTAAAATAATTAAGTTTTTAAAACGGCAATGTCGTACTTAAACCAAAAGTACACTGCCCTACAACAAGACCTAACAAGAATTAGCCTGACAGTTAAAAAACTAAACTAGCTATTGAAATTTTAACCCCTAGATGTGCCCGAAAGGGTTTCTTTTTAAAAAAACCTTTTTCTCTCTCTTAGATCAAGTTAAACAAACCCAACGATATTAGGGAAGGCACTTTGTTTTACTCATAAGAAATATGGGAGGAAGGGAATGGAAAGACATTTCAGGAAATCTCCAAGAAAATATATTTCGCTCGTTACATTTACTCATCTCAACCTCTGCAATGGCTGAAATTATCTTCTACAGGTAACGAACGGTCAAATCCTACGAAAAAATCCTTAGTGTGGACCAGGGTCATTTCTTTTTTCTGGTTTCGAGCCTGGTGTTGGCCGCCCAAAGCCGCTGCTACAGCACTTGGGTCTAGTTGGATGCATAAGCTTGAGCTTGAGGCCCCGTTACCCCTGACCCCGCTAGCGCCCTCCCGCGCGGGGGCTTCAGCTAGCCGCAGCCCCGAGGGCTTCCTGGAGGCGGCGGCGGGTACTCACCATAGTCCATCAGGCTCTGGCAGCCATCGTCGTAGGACCCGCTGCCGCCGCCCTCGTGGAAGCATCTCCACCACAGCGAGGACGTCTGGATGTGGTCGCTGGATTGCAGCCAGCCGCGGCCGGACAGCGCGATGATGTCGAAGGCGATAGCGCTGAGCAGGAGCAGGGGCAGGATCCACCTGCAGCGCTCGCAGGCCAGGCCGCAGCGCAGCATGTCGACGGTCGCGGCGCGGAGCAGAGGAGCGCGCTGGGCACAGACGGCGCGGAGAGTGGCCCGCCAACGCGGGCGCAGCGACAAAAGGGAAGGGGCCTCGGGAGGCGGCACCCGAGGACGCGGCTCCCGGCGGCCCCACCTAGATTCCGGTGACTCAGAGCGCGCCCGCCCGGACCTGCCCGGCCGGCCCGGGGAGTGCGCGGGGCGGGCGGGGCCGCTGGTAAACAGGGCCGGGCTCGGGTTACACCGGGTGCGGAGCCGGAGCCTGCCCCCTGCCCGGGGCGGGCTGCGGGAGGCGGCAGCGGGGCCCCGCGCTTCCCGGGAGCCTCCCTCCGCCCCGCCCCGGGCTCTCTCCGCACGTGTCCGCCTTTCTGCCTTCAGCGAACCCGCAGGTTCATCTACAAATCCGCCCGCTGAGGCTGGATGGTGGCCAGATTGTCAACACCGCCCGGTTGGCGTTTCCAGCAGTTGGAGGCGAGTGTTCAGCTGTGAGTGTGGCTCAAAGCTGCGCTCCTTCCTCGCGTGCCCCTCCCGAGAGCCGGTCCCTGCGCCCCACGGGCAGAGGTCACTTCCTCCCGGCCGCCTGCACTTTTGCACCTTGGACATTGCCCCCTGGTGCTCTTATCTGTGTGCACTTAAGGCTTTCTCGCCGGGCTGTGCGCGTGTTGAAGGCAGAGGCCGCGTTTTATTAACCCGGGTGTCCCTGATGTCCAGGCGTCGGGTCTGGGTGATGGAGGGGGAGCTCAGTGAAAGTGATGAGTGAATACACTTAATTTAACCCATCTCGCTTCATCCTGGAAGCGCTTCGTCAGGCTGCACCAGGTGGTTTCATGTCGTTTCTGCTTCAGTGCGCTTACTCCTAAACAAATCTCTACCTGTTTTAACCCCACTTTATCTCTCTTCATTTACTATTTCGAGGTTTCTCCAAATAAAAATCGTATGTCAGCATGCTGCCAGCATTAAATTCCCACCCCTCGCTGTTCTGGGACAGCTTCTGTCCCTGTGGTTACTCCTCGGGTGTGGCAGGGGACGGTGGGGTGGCAACCAGGTGTGGCGCTGAGGGGAAATAAATTTCCAGAGTAGGACAGGAAGATTATGTTGGGCAAGTCACTGAAACATCCACTGGGTAAGATGTCATCACTGTCCCATCTTACCTTGCGCCTCCAAAGATTTCTTCTGAATCTCCCACGCTTTCCATTAATTTAAAATAAAAGAAGTGGAAAGGATATTTGCATACTTTGATTTGGACAAAAGCTTGATAAGTAGGATCTCCAGAGAACTCAAATTAATAAACAAAAAGAGCCAACAATCCCTTAGATCACTGGACAAGAGAGATGAATAGAACCTTCTCTAAAACAGACGAATGGCTAACAAACATGAAAAATACTCATCGTCCCTAATTATTCGAGAAATGCAAATCAAAACCACCCTGAGATACCATCTAACCCAAGTGAGAATGGCCCACATCTCAAACTCTCAAAACTGCAGATGTTGGCATGGATGTGGCGAGAAGGGAACACTTTTACACTGCTGGTGGGATTGCAAACTAACACAACCTTTTTGGAAGGAAGTACCTCAAAGAACTCAAGCTAGACTTCCCATTCAATCCTGCAATCCCATTGCTGGGCATCTACCCAGAAGAATAAAAATACTTTTACCACAGGGACACTTGCACTAGACTGTTTATTGCAGCTCAATTTACAATCGCCAAAATGTGGAAACAGCCTAAATGCCCACCAACCCAGGAATGGATTAACAAGCCGTGGTATATGTATACCATGGAATACTACTCAGCCACTGAAAAAGATGGAGACTTTACATCCTTTGTAGTAACCTGGATGCATCTGGAACATATTCTTAGTAAAGCATCACAACAATGGAGAAATAAGAATCCTATGTACTCAATTCTGATATGGGGACAATTAAGGTCCTAGTACACAGTGGAGGTGGAGGATGGGGAGAGCTGAGACAGGGAAGGAGGGAGGGGATGGGGGTCAAGGGGTGTGGTACACCTTTTGTGGGTGGGACACAAATATAAGAGGGTCCTTATTTAACAAAAGCGATCAATGTAACCTGGTTCTGTGTATCCTCAATGAATTCCCAACAATAAAAAATATATAATAAATTATTATTAAATAAAAAAATAAAATAAAATAAGTGGGAAATACTTAACAATATTTAAAACTGAGTCTCCTGTATTTCAATTTGGTATTCTCAATAGAAACAGAATACCATTTTTGTCTTGTGCAGTTTTCTGGTAATTTTTGAGGCTGAGTAAGCTAGAAAGAGCTAAGAAAGTGAGTGTTGGAATCATATGAAATAATTTCCTTAGGCTGCCCTTGACATAAATCAAGTTTTAGATAAATCAAGTTCATGTATTTTCTTTGGAGACAAATATCTTCACTTTCAAACAATAGCACGAGGGGGTATTCTGCCAAAAGTTATCTTTATACTGTGTAGAAAATTGTGATATTTATGTTCTTGGGGTATTCAAAAATAATGAAAATATTTGTGTAATTAGCTATGTATAATATGTTAGGAAGAAAAAATTATCTAATAAATCAATAGAGTACTAAACATAAGCAAAGTGGTTCAGACAAAATGAGAGTTTTACTAGTGTCAATTTTGAACCAGATTAACTTCTTTTTCTTGTTCTAAGGAAATTATTGCCAGTGGATTTGAGGAAAAGAGCTCGTTAATGCTGAGGTAAATGGAAGATTAGTAGCTCTTCAGAATTTCTGGAAGAGACCACACTCACCCTAGTTGGGTTCCAAAAATAATGTGCCCAACACACGATACAGATTAGGGAACCAGATGGTTCAGTTTTAGGCACTTTCTCATGTTAGCTGCGTGACATTGAACAAGTTAATTAACTTCTGAGTCTGATTAGACTCAGTTTCTTCATCTGTAAAATGAATAATGCTTACATCATCGTGTTGTAATGAGCATCAAAATAGCTGATATATAGAGAGTGCCAGAAAAAATGTAGATACATTTTAAGAGATGTTATCTACGTATACTTTTCAAAGTTGATTCAAAGGTACCGTAACTGATCAAGTTTACCTAGATATGCTGCACACATCCATTTTACCTGCAGTTCATACACTTCTTGGGAATGATCGACTTGACTTCCAACAAGATGCTTTAAAATGTGTGTACATGTTTTTGGCACTCCGTATATAAAGTGCCCAGGATAGTGCCTGCATATTGTAAGCCATGAGATAAAGGTTGCAGATGATAATAATTTTCACACAGGTTTTCTACTTTAATAAGAGTGAAAAGAGGGAATTATCATGTTTATCAAGGGCAAATTCTATCTATGAACACCAAACGAGTCACTAAACTATTTTAGACAATGAAGCCATTCATCCTAGCCATAGTCATAAAATAGATTATAGTGAATGGCAGATGGGTGAAGAGTTCCCCCTGCTGGATACTATAAAAATTGCAGCGCACTTGAGAAAAATAGAGAAAAGTTTTTGTTTTTAAGTGGAGTATGATTGACTGGCTAAAGTGCGTACTTATTTAATGAATACATTTTAATGATCTTGAAGGTAAGTACATACCCATGAAATCTTTACCATAAGTAAAAAATTTTTTTATATAATTTTGTGTTACTATTGTCATAAAATCAGTAACTGATGCAAACAAAAATACGGAAACATAATTTAAGAAGAAAAATGTTGTTTTAATCTCTCCCTTAGAGAAAGTAATAGCAATAATGACAGTAACAGCTAACTGTCATTTGCTGGTTACCCGCATGCTTCTCTTTGCTGAAGCCATCAGATCTGTGGTCTTAGCATTTAATTTGTGTATTATTCATTTTATTCCTTCTCCGTCTTAGCTACTGAAGACGTGGTCCTTGCCATTAGTCTTCCTAGGTGAATTACAGAGGTGACTCCTTTCATGTGATTGTGGTTTCTTAAGTCAATATAGTTTTTTGAGGACCAGATTTTGAGGAGGTGATTTTCAGATGAGTCTCTTATCTCTTGGACCCATATTTGTAACTGAGGTATTAGTAGATTACATTCCATCTTCTCGGCAGGTGCCATTTGCTTTAGTGCCTGGTTCACTAGGAAGTGATTTCATGATGGAAGGTCTTCC
Source organism: Perodicticus potto (assembly GCA_963574655.1). NCBI lineage: Eukaryota > Metazoa > Chordata > Mammalia > Primates > Lorisidae > Perodicticus > Perodicticus potto. The sequence goes on along the minus strand of CAUYRH010173080.1, from coordinate 7,869 downwards.
CCACTGAGGGCCGAGAAGCCTGTACCTGTGTGATCTTCCAATGGGATCTGAATGTGTGTTCAGTACATCATGTCCAACACACCTGGATTTGAGGATTTGGGTCTTTCTCTTGCTCTGAAGTCTGGAATTTCATGGTGTCTGATACCTGCTTAATGTCCTTCAGATACTGAGGGACGAGAAGTAATACCTGCCCCAGGCCCTTTAATCATGTATGCTTGCCTTATGCTTTTTTTTTCTTTTTTTGAGACAGAGTCTCACTATGTCACCCTCAGTAGAGTGCCGTGGCATCACAGCTCACTGCGACCTCAAACTCTTGGGCTTAAGTGATTCTCTTGCCTCAGCCTCCCGAGCAGCTGGGACTACAAGCACCCACCACAACACCCAGCTATTTTTTGGTTATTGTTATCATTGTTGCTTAGCAGGTCCTGGCTGGGTTTGAACCCCTCGGTCCTGGTGCATGTGGCTGGTGCCCTAACCACTGAGCTACAGGCACCTAGCCATTGCCTTAGGCTTTTGTGAAAATCCTTTCTCAAGAGCACTCGTACTTGATTCCAATAATAGAAGCAAGCATCTATTGAGTGCTTACTATATACCAAGGTCTATACTATGAATTTGACAAGTATTGTCAGATTTCACCTTACTTCACAACCCTATAAAGCAGACATTACTGTTATCTCTACCTTACAGATAAGGACAGTAAGGCTCATAGAGGTTATGTAAGTTTCCCAGTGTCACAAGGTGACCACTATTATCACAGGCAGCAAACACAGGATTCAAGAACAGGCTCTCTGACCCTGAATCTGCACTTGAACACATGACATCCTAAAACTTCGTAAATGCTTGGCATCTGTACTACATAACAGGTCGAGGTTTTATTATTCCATTTTAGAGATGGAGATGTGACTAAGTATTATTATTTCTGTTTTACAGATGACAATTGGACATTCCAAAAGGTTAAGTGGCTTACACAAGTTTTTTCTAAGCAAAAAATAAAGGGTAGTCATTGAGAAAAGGCCAAGACACCCTATGGCTGATGCTGAGAACCAAAGAGCATTTGCCCGGGACGGGAGTATAGCTGAGCCTTGTTGTTTATCTGTCTGACTTTGTTAACTGATTTATAAACAGAATAGGTCAGTGTAGGTCTGTTTCACCTTCCAGTATTCTTTGTTCCATGAGAGGCTTTTTATGGCCGCTTCTTCATAATATGCTTTTGAATAGCTCAGACCTTCCTTCCTGCAGGCCACCACCTCCTGGTCTGTCCAAGCTGCTGTGCTCTCACCAATAAACAAAGCAACGGCATTCTTCCTTAACAAGACTACTGTGACGTAGAACTTGCGGGCATTTTTATTTAATTTTATTTCTGAAACAGTTAAGGACGTGTTCAAGAAAACAGTGCACTTACAAGTTGATACTTTAAAGGGCAGATTTAAACAGCCCACTTCAAAATAAGTGGTTGTCACATTGTCCCAAGAGCCTTGTTCACTCCTGTATCTGCAGCCATGAGAGGTGGTTTGTTCATGTGGACTAGATCCTCCCAGCAGCCACTCCCCTCTCTCTCTCTCAACGTCCCCTCCACACAGGCGAGCATGTGCACACACACAGGAACCAACTTTATCTGTGTCTGTCACAGAGGAGACACGGTACAGAAAACCGGGCGACCTGAGTTCTGCTTCTCCCTGACTGTTTCCCCTCTCACCATTATTTGATTATCTTTCCTCCCCTGCTCATGCAAATGTGCAATTATCTCCACTCTCACACCTCCTAGTCCTTTCTCAGTCCACGGGAATCCCTTCGACCAAGTGACATGATAGGAAACTGCCTACCATGGCGAATGCTGGCAATGTCTTAGGATGTCTCCTAACACACGTGGGGCTAGCAGTAAGATTTAGATTTATGTTAGGCTATTTGGGTGAGGGTTCAGGGAGGTGGATGTTTTCTTCTGTTAAGAAAGGGATATCTTATTTTTGTCGTTGCATGGTGGTTTTGTTTTTCTGTGTTCAGATATGATTATGGAGTGGTCTTATTCTGTCACAGTGATACAGTGAGTCTGTCTGCTGTTGATATTATGTGAAATTATTTATGCTCAGCGTAGGATCATCATGGCCTGGCTATTGGTTGCCAGACCAACAACAGGCTGTCAGGGATTGTTGTTTTTTTTTCTCCCTTCTCACTGGTTCTCCATCCGTACCTTCCCTTTTACCTTAACATGCCAGTCTTCCTCTGCTCCCCACCCCCACCAAGTGTTGTATTCTCCGGGATTCTCTCCTTGAACCACTCTTGCTGCCCTTCTATGCATTTTTTTGTGTGTTACATCATCCACGTTTGTGATGTCAGCTCCCATCTATGTACTCGTGACTTGCAAATATACCGTATATCTTTAGCTTACACCTTTCCTTTATGCTTCAAAATTTTATATCCAACCTCAGCAGGATGGTGCCTCCTGGACACACCTTCTAATACTTTGACCTCATCCAGTACCGAGTTCAAATTTCCCTCCCTTCTGCTGCAGCAGTATCTTCCTCTGTGGCCTCTGTGGCATCTCTATCATCTTGGTCGCCAGCATCACAACTCTAAGATCATCCTTGACTCCTTTGTCATCTCATGCTCTCTATCCAGTCATTTAAAATTTCACCACCTACTTTACCACCACTCCTACCCAGGTTGACGGCCACTACTGCCACAGCTGTCTCCTAAGGGAGCACTCCCCTGTCCCGATTCCTTCTCCCAAAGGGCTCCTATAAGGATGTGGCCAACTGTGAATCTGACCCTGACACTCCACGTGCAACTTGCTGGTTCTCCATCACCTCCATGGTTAAGTCTGAGCTTCTCCAAAGTGGTAGATGAATGTCCCCTGCCAGGCTGCTATTCTTCTCTTCAACCCCACCTACCACCTTTGCTTGCCTTCCACTTCCCAGTGGTTTTCATTTCTCACATGCACAATCCTACTCTTGCTTTGGTTGTGATGTTATTTCTGGAATACCTGTCTTCCCAGTCCTCTCCTGATGTACTTCGTACTGATGTTCTAAGGTTGGTACGAGACCACATGTCCCCCAAGGAAGCTGGCTCCTGGCATATTCTGTATGTTCCTCCCTCCAACCTAAGGTAACTAAGTGGGTGCTTGCTCTTCCCTGGCACTCCCAAACACGGAAGCACATGTTCTAATCCTATTGTCTGATAATGATCACTTTCATGTCCTCATTAGACTGTGAGATTCTTGAAGAAAGTGACCATGTCTTCTTGGTCTTCATATCCCTGGCACCTGTTCTAATGCTGGTGTTACAGTTGTTTGATGAATATGTGAATAAGTGATTGACTTTGTCAATGCCACCCTCTCTGTGAATGTCAGTGTTTTCATCTATTTATTGTGGTGGTTGAAAAATGGTCCATTAGGAAATTAATAGCTCTAAAATGGTATGAAAGTAGAGGTAAATGGGGGGGGGGGGGGAATCTTAGAATCAAAGTTGAAAAACATGTATTTATTTGGAACAGTAGATGGCAGTAGCACATCGTCTTTCAGCCTAGCTTTTCCCCAAGCGCTTTTTCTGTCCTAATGTTGGGTTGCACTTGGGGACACAGGAGCAGAAACAAAGGCCATCATTTGTGGCCCTGCAGGTCAGCATAACCATTAGAAGTCAAGGGCAGGGCTGGCTTTAGGCCTATTTTAGGCCTAATTCTAACTAAATTCCAGTTCCACCCTCCTCGGAGACCAGTGTGGCAGCATTCCAAAAGTGACTGCTGACAGCTATTCAGTGGGTAGGAGCAACTAACATTTGTTTAAAACAACTATGTTCCCAGGACTCTCTAAGCTATTTTCCAAATAAGAGCTTCTTTTTTAATCAACCACACATTAGTTCAACAATTTCTTCTTAAATTCTTACAGCTATGGGTTTGATGCTGTTACCCTAATTCACAGACCAAAAAATTAAGACTGAATGATTAAGTAAATTAGCTTAGTAAATAAGAAAATTACACCCCAATCCACTCGCCATAATGTTCATGCCAGGTCACTGTATCACACTGGTGTCATGTTCTCTAAGTTGAGCTAAAAGTTGTGACTTAGGTGAGCTCAGCACTCACAACGAACAAGTAAATAGAATTAATGAAAAGTTGATACAGACATAGTCTATCTATAGATAATCACCACCTAAACATCAGTTATAAGCCTTCAAAGTCACTAGGTAAGGAGAGAATGAAACATTAAAATAATGTCATCCGGAACCCATAAGTTTAATTAGAAATAATAAACACTAACATCAACTGAGTGTTTCAGGTACGTGGCACTATTCTAAGTACGTAATACGTATTGCTTTCTTTAATCTTCAGCCCAGTGAAGTAGGTACAATTATTGTATCTACTTTTCAGATGAGGACCTAAAGCCAGAGATAAGTTAAATTGCTGGGTCAAGATCGCTCAGAAGGTCAGTGTTAGAATTAAGATTAGTTTCAGGCCGGGCACAGTGGCTCACTCCTATAATCCCAGCACTCTAGGAGGCTGAGGCGAGTGGATTGCCTGAGCTCACAGGTTCGAGACCAGCCTGAGCAAAAGTGAGATCCCATCTCTAAAAAATAGCTGGGCATTGTGGCGAGCACCTGTAGTCCCAGCTACTTGGGAGGCTGAGCCAACAGAATCGCTTAAGCCCAAGAGTTTGAGGTTGCGGTGAGCTGCGATGCCACGGCACTCTACCGAGTGTGACCAAGTGAGACTCTGTCTCAAAAAAAAAAAAAAAGAGTTAAGATTAGTTTCAGACCAACCTTCTGGCTTCTTTGCACCTAATGACTGTGCAATTACTATTAGTAATAATGTTATAACAGTAAGAGTGCTTACTCTATGCCCTCACACATCAAATTTTCCTATCTTCACATTTCTATGAGGTTTATACAATTATTGCTTCTATGCTACAGATAAGGAAACTGAGGCACCGAGAAACTAAATGAATTTTCCTTGAGAATACAGCTAGTAAGTGGCAGAACTGGGCTGGCAGCCCAGACATTTACAGACTCTTCACAATTAACTTCTAAAACTTTCTATTTTCATGTGCATATTTTTAAATTTAGTGGAGTACATTTGAAACTCGTAGTGCATTCCCAGTTGTCAGTATATATTTTAAGACTCTGCTTATCTCTCCAAACCAATTCCAGCATGCTTGCTCTTGTGCACACACTCTCTCTCAATCTCTCTCTCTCCCCTCCATTACAATATAAAAAGTATTACTGTACCCCTGGGTCTATCACAGAAATGTTGATTGTATATCCCAGGGTTCCTTTAGCCTGGAAAATTTCCAATAAATATTCAGTTAAAACCTAAATGTGAAATTCATGCTCTTAAAATAGACTATATGTATTCTCGTAAGGCAGGAAAGAGGATGAAAAAACACAGGCCCAGGTTGAGCCGAGCTGCATTAAAAATTACCCACCCTTATTTTTTGAGTGACTTGAAAGAGTCATCAATGTTTGGAAGACATTTTTTTTTTTGAGACAGAGTCTCACTATGTCACCCTCGGTAAAGTACCATGGCTTCACAGCTCACAGCAAACTCTTGGGCTTAAGCGATTCTCTTGCCTCAGCCTCCAAGTAGCTGGGACTACAGGTGCCCACCACAACACCAGGCTATTTTTTGGTTGTAGTTGTCATTATTGTTTGGCAGGCCTGGGCCGGGGTTGAACCTGCCAGCTCCGGTGTACATGGCTGGCTCTCTAGCCACTGAGCTACATTACAGGTGCAGAGCCTGGAAGACTTTCTGTATTTAAAATTCACACATTTTAGGACTGGCAGTGTGGTGACTCATTCCTATAATCTTAGCATGATGGAAGGCGAAGGCGGAGGCATTGCCTGAGTTCAGGAATTGGAGACCAGCCTGAGCAAGGGCAAGAGCAAGACCCTGTTTCTAAAAACAGCCAGGCATTGTGGCGAGTGCCTGTAGTCCCAGCTACTGGAGAGGCTGAGACAAGAGGATCGCTTGGACCAAGGAGCTTGAGGTTGCTGTGAGCTATGATGCCAGAGCACTCTACTGAGGGTGACAATGTGAGACTCTGTCTCAAAAAGAAAAAAAAAATTAAAGAAAATTCACACATTTGTGTCTGTTTCAAATACTGACATGTTGTTCTATTTGGAACTTTAAAAACATGATAGCACCTCTTGATGAGTTCTTTCCTGCTTCCCTGCCTCCTCCATGAGTGGCCACCTCAGCCCAGCCCCTACTGACCCCTCAGAGACTGCTTGGTCCCATCCCCGCATCCACGCAGGGCTCTGTCTCATCTCCCAAATGGCCCTTACGCACTTAGAGGCAACGATTTTCACTTCTGTGTGTTCCTGCAGTATCCACTTCCTCTGCCAGGCTCAACATCTCTTGATTTCAGGAAATAGAACTGCCAAATCCTGAATTGGTTTGCCATGTGAATGGAGATGAGAAAGAGGAAAATACTCTAAAATACAGAAATATTATGTCAACAGTGGTTCCTAAATGCATTGGGAAATCTGCACTTTCCAGTGAAACTCATTCCTTCATTACAGTCTGGAGGCAGCTGACATTGTCATGAAGAGAGAGGCCAAGTGCAATTGAGGGATTTATTAATTTGTTCATGTTCAGTTAGGGAGTGTTGAGAGAGCTATGTTGACTATTAGAAGTCACATAGAATACTAAGTGGAATACAAGGATATTTTCAAGTCTTTTGGACAAATACCCAGCCTCGTTTCTCTAGAGATGAACTTAGCAGAATGTGCCATTTCTTGTCTGTCATTATATTGCTGTCACTGTTTTCATTAATTGGACTCAGATGAAGATTTATCTAAGTGAAATAAAAGCGCTAAGTTTTTTTTCTCATTTGCATGTCCTGTACACATGCACAGGTGCATACGAATACATAGACCCAAATGTGAAATGTAACTGTGGGGATAAATTTCTGATTTGAGAAATTTAATAAATATATGAATACATCATTTACTACATTTGTAGAAACATTTGTTTATTACATATAATCTTAGCACCTAGTTAGAGAGTACAGTAGACCTAAGAGACAGTTTTTAAAATGGAAATTTCAAATGACAAAATACACAAATTAAGAGTAGTTATTGTAAGAGAATCAGTGGTTTACATTGTGAAAGATTTAAAGCGATGTTTCTTTTAAAATTCTATGAGCTAAGCAAGCACTTTATCAGTCGGATTTGCAGCAACTAGAAAGAATTATAAACTCTCCCCCATTGCTTTTGAGTTTACAGTTTAATCTGGGAGACAATTCATGGGAAAATAGACACAAAAACAAATATTAGGGGTTTTCTTGAGACAGAGTCTCAAGCTGTCGCCCTGGGTAGACAACATCTTAGCTCGCAGCAACCTCCAACTCTTGGGCTCAAGTGATCCTCTTGCCTCAGTTTTTTGTATTTTTAATACAGATGTGGTCTCGCTCTGGCTCAGGCTAGTCTTGAACCTGTGAGCTCAAGCCATCCATCTGCCTCGGCCTCCCAGAGTGCTAAGATTACAGGTGTGACCACCGCACCCAGCTCAAACATTATGTTATTAAGATGAAACATTCAATTTCCCTAGGTTGACAGTTGATGTCTCTGACATTTCACTTTGACTCTTCCTGTTTTATTTTTGTGTGTGTGAAGGTACAACCTCATTCTTTCAAATACAGCTTTTGGCTTGTGATTGTCTTTCAAAATTTCTTTCAGCAATTTTTGTGAAACCATGGATAAGTAAAAAATTCATGTTATTTATTTATTTATTTATTTAGAGACAGAGCCTCAAGCTGTCACCCTGGATAGAGTGCTGTGGCATCACAGCTCACAGCAACCTCCAATTCCTGGGCTTAAGCGAGTCTCCTGCCTCCGCCTCCCAAGTAGCTGGGACTATAGGCGCCTGCCACAATGCCCG
>CAUYRH010173076.1:0-10408 GCA_963574655.1 Perodicticus potto | reverse complement strand
GATATCAGACCTCAGGTTGCCTCAACTCAAATAGAACTTCTCCAGTACACTTTGTGATGAACCTGTCCAGTCAAGACAAAGGAAAAGATTCTTCAAGCTGGCAGGAGTAAGTGCCAGTTGACCTACAGGGGCAAATCCATCAGGGTGACTGCAAACTTCTTTAATGAAACTTTTCAAGCCAGAAGACAATGGTCATCTACCTTTAATCTACTTAAAAAGAACAATTTTCAGCCCAGAATTCTATATCCTGCTAAGGTAAGCTTTAAAATTGATGGAGAAATCAAATCTTTTACTGATATGCAAACGCTGGGGAAATTTGCTGCAAGACCAGCTCTGCAGGAAATACTTCAACCTATTGTACACACTGACCATCACAATGGACCACCAGGTGAGTCACCACACAGAAATTAAAGGACAGAACCTAGCTTCCACAGTGATGCAAAAGTTAAAACTAAGCAATGGACTTTCACAAAATAAGATTAATAGAATGCTACAACACTTATCAATTATCGCAATAAATGTTAATGGCTTGAATTTCCCACTGAAGAGACATAGATTGGCTGATTGGATTAAAAAGCACAAGCCATCTATTTACTGTCTGCAGGAAACACACCTAGCCTCCAAAGACAAATTAAAACTCAGATTTAAGGGTTGGAAGGCAATTTTTCAGGCAAATGGAATTCAGAAAAGAAGAGGGGTTGCAATCTTGGATTTTCAGATACACGAGGATTTAAAGCAACTAAAGTCAAAGACAAAGATAGTCACTTCATATTGGTCAAGGGAAAAATACAACAAGAAGACATTTCAGTTCTGAATATTTATGCACCCAACTTAAATGCTCCCAGATTCTTGAAAACAGAGCTTAATTAGGTTGAATAATATGGTATCCTATAACACCACAATAACAGGGAACTGTAAGACTCGTCTTACATGTCTGGGCAGATCCTCCAAACAGAAATTAAACAAAGATATAAGGGACTTAACTGAGACCTTAGAACAAATGTGCTTCATAGATATATATAGTACACGCCATCCCAAAGCTAAAGAACATACATTCAATCCCACACAAAGGCATGGAAATTAAGCAACCTTTTTCTGAATGACAGTTGGGTGCAGGAAGAAGTAAAAGCGGAAATCATTAACTTCCTTGAGCATAACAACAATGAAGATACAAGCTACCAAAACCTATGGGATACAGGTTTGCAGTTCTGGGAGAAAAATTTATCTCTTTAGATGGTTATATCCTCAAAACAGTGAACATATCAACGAAACTCACAAGCCATCTTATGGAATTGGAAAAAGAAGAACAATCTAAGCCCAAACCCAGCAGAAGAAAAGAAATGTTGAAAATTAAATCAGAGATTAATGAAATTGAAAACAAAAGAATCATTCAGAAAATGAATGAAACAAGGAATTGGTTTTTTGAAAAAATAAATAAAGTAGATAAACATTTGGCCAGACTGACTTGAAATAGAAAAGTAAAATCTCTAGTAATTTCAATCAGAAATGATAAATGGGAAATAAAAACAGATGCCACAGAGATACAAGAGATAATCTTTGAATATTACCAGAAACTCTGTGCCCAGAAATTTGACAAGGTGAAGGAAATGGATCAATATTTGTAGTCACACCCTCTCCCTCAACTTAGCCAGGAAGAAATAAAGCTCCTGAACGGGCTGTTTTCAAGCACTGAGATCAAAGAAACAAAAAACCTCCCAACAAAAAAAAAATGCCTTGGTCCAGATGGCTTCACACCAGAATCCTATTAGACCTTCACAGAAGAGCTAATTCCATACTGCAGAAATTATTCCAAGCAATTGAGGAGGAAGGAATCTTTCCCAACATGTTCTATGAAGCAAACCTCACCCTGATACCAAAACCAGGAAAAGACCCAACTAAAAAGGAGAACTTCAGACCAATTTCACTAATGAATGTAGATGCAAAAACTTGCAACAAAATCCTAGCCAATAGATTATAGCTTCTCATCAAAAAAATCATACATCATGATCAAGTAGGTTTTATCCCAGGGATGCAAGTCTGGTTTAATATACACAAGTCAGTAAACTTTATTCACTATATCAACAGAAGCAGAAACAAAGACCATATGATCTTCTCAATAGATGCAGAAAAAGCATTCGATAAAATCCTGTATCCTTTTCTAATTAGAACTCTGTAGAGTATAGGCATAGGTGGCATGTTTCTTAAACTGATCTAAGCTAACAAACACACAGCTACTATTTTACTGAATGGAGTAAAACTGAAAGCTTTTCCAGTTAGAATTGGAAAGAGACAAGGTTGTCCTCTGTCATCATTATTATTCAACATAGTGCTGGAAGTTCTTGCCAATACAGTCAGGCAAGAGAAGGAAATAAAGGGCATCCAAATGGGAGCAGAGGAGGTCAAACTCTCCCTCTTTGCTGATGATATGATCTTATACTTAGAGAACCCCAAAGACTCAACCATAAGACTCTGGAAGTCATCAAAAAATATAGTACTGTCTCAGGATATAAAATCAATGTCCACAAGTCAATAGCCTTCCTATAGGTCAATAACAGCCAAGATGAGAGGCTAATTAAGGACACAGCCCCCTTCACTGCAGCTTCAAAGAAAATGAAATACCTAGGAATATGCCTAAAAAAAGAGGAGAAGGACCTTTATAAAGAAAATTATGAAACCCTAAGAAAAGAAATAGCAGAGGATATTAACAAATGGAAGAACATACCATGGTAATGGCTGGGAAAAAATCAACATTTTATTTTATTTTTTATTTTTTGAGACAGAGTCTTACTTTGTCACCCTTGGTAGAGTGCTGTGGCGTCACAGCTCATAGCAGCCTCCAACTCTTGGGCTTAAGTGATTCTCTTGTCTCAGCCTCCCAAGTAGCTGGGTCTACAGGCATCTGCCACAATGCCTGGCTACTTTTTTGTTGCAATTCTCATTGCTCTTTTAGCTGGCCAGGGCCAGGTTCAAACCTGCCACCCTCAGTATATGGGGCTGGCACTCTACCCACTGAGCTGTAGGCACCTCCCCAGAATCAACATTGTTAAAATGTTCTAACTTCCCAAAGCAATCTAACGATTCAGGGCCATCCCTATTAAAATACCAAAACATCGTGGACAGTGCCTGTGGATCAAGGAGTAGGGCGCCTGTTCAAACCTGGCCCTGGCCAATAAATAAATAAATAAATAAATAAATAAATAACCTGCAAATAATAATAATAATACCAACATCATACTTTTAAGACTTGGCAAAAATAATTCTTGGTTTTGTATGGAACCAGAAAAAAAAACAAAACAAAACATATAGCTAAGAGAGTTCTTAGTAATAAAAACAAAGCTGGAGGGATCAGCCTACCAGATTTTAGGCTGTATTACAAAGCCATCATAGTCAAAACAGCATGGTACTGGCACAGAAATAGAGACAATAGACATTGGGAATCAAATAGAAAACCAGGAAATGAAACTAACATCTTACTGCCATGTAATCTTTGATAAACCAAACAAGAACATACACTGGGGGAAAGAATTCCTATTCAATAAATGGTGCTGGGAGAAGTGGATATCCACATGTAAAAGGCTGAAACTGGACCCACACCTTTCTCCACTCACAAAAATTGATTCAAGATGGATAAAAGACTTAAATTTAAGGCATGAAATGATAAAAATCCTCAAATAAAGCATGGGAAAAACACTGGAAGATACCAGCTTGGGGAAAGACTTTATGAAGACTTCCGTGGCAATTGCAACAACAACAAAAATAAACAAATGGGAGTTAATTAAACTGAAAAGCTTCTGTACAGCTAAGGAGACAACAACCAATGCAAATATACAACCTGCCCAATGGGAAAGGATATTTGCATATTTTGAATCAGACAAAAGCTTGATAACTAGGATCTATAGAAAACTCAAATTAATCCACATGAAAAAAGCCGACAATCCCATATATCAATGGGCAAGAGAGATGAATAGACCCTTCTCTGAAGAAGACAGACGAATGGCTAGCAAACATGAAAAAAATGCTCATGGTCCCTAATTATTGGAGAAATGCAAATTAAAAACACCCTGAGATATCATTTAACTCCAGCGAGAATGGTCCACATCAGAAAATCTCAAAACCACAGATGCTGGCATGGATGTAGAAGAAAGAAACACTTTTACAGTGCTGTTGGGACTGCATACAACTTTTTTGAAAGGTAGTATGGAGAACCCTCAAAGAACTCAAGCTAGACCTTCCATTTGATCCTGGAATCCCATTACTGGACATCTACCCAGAAGGAAAAAAATTCTTTTACCACAATGACACTTGCCCTGGAGTGTTTGTTGCAGCTCAATTTACAATCTCCAAAATGTGGAAACACCATAAATGCCCCTCAACCCAGGAATGGATTAATAAGCTGTGGTATATGTATACCATGGAATACTATTCAGCCATTACAAAAGATGGAGACTTTGCATCCTTTGTATTAACCTGGATGGAGGCAGAACACTTTATTCTTAGTAAAACATCACAAGATTGGAGAAGCATGCATCTTATAAACTCCATTTTGATATGAGGACAATTAATGACCCAGTACATGGCTGGGGATGCGGGATGGGGAGAGCAGAGAAAGAGAGAGAAGGAGGGAGGGAGTGTGGGAAAGGAAGAATAGACAGAGGGAAGGAGAGAGGGTAGTGGGAGAAGACGAGTAGAGAGAGTGAAGGAGGAAGGGGGGTGCTGTCTCGGTGTGTGATATACCTTTTGGGGGCAAGACCCAATTATAAGAGGGACTTTAGCGGCCGGGCTGGTACCTCAGTGGGTATGGCGCCAGCCACGCACACTGAGGGTGGTGGGTTTGAATCTGCTCCAGGAGAGCTAAACATCAATGACAACTGCAACAAAATGATAGCCAGGCGTTGTGGCAGGCACCTGTAATCCCAGCTATTTGGGAGGCTGAGGCAAGAGAATTGCTTAAGTCCAAGAGTTTGAGGTTGCTGTGAGCCATGATGCCACAGTACTCCACCCAGGGCGATAGCTTGAGACTCTGCCTCAAAAAATAAAAATAAAAAATAAATACAAGGCTTGGCACCTGTGGCTCAAGTGGGTAAAGCATCAGCCTAATACATCTGAGCTGGGGGGTTCAAATCCAGCTTGGGTCGCCAAAACAACAATGAGGATTGCAACCAAAAAATAGTTGGGCGTTGTGGCAGGTACCTGTAATCTCTGCTGCTTGGGAGGCATAGGCAGAAGAATTGCTTGAGCCCAGGAGTTGGAGGTTGCTGTGAGCTGTGATGCCACAGCACTCTAACCAGAAAATTAAAAAAAAAAAAAAAAAAGGAGGGACTTTACCTAGCAAATGCAATCAGGATAACCTGGTTTCTTTCTTTCTTTCTTTCTTTTTAATTTGAATTTTTATTTTATTTTATTTTTTTGCAGTTTTTGGCCAGGGCTGGGTTTGAACCCACCACCTCCGGCATATGGGGCCAGTGCCCTACTCCTTTGAGCCACAGGCACTGCCCTGTAACTTGGTTTCTTGTACCCTCCATGAATCCCCAACAATAAAAATAAAAACAAAACCACAGTTTGTCCCAAAAGTCTCCCCTAAAGTCATCATACATAAGATGTGTGGGAAATTGTAGCTAATTGGATACTTACTATAAAATTTTACAAAGAGCTGGCCAACACGTAGAGAATATTTTATAAGTACTTTTTTTCTAACATTTTTAATGAACTATGGAGTGTCACATGTCTGCAAGCACTAATTGATTTTTTTTCATTCATTCATTGTTCATGTGTTGGGGTAGATAGTATAACAACATAGGACATAATTCGTGTTTTTAAGGTGCTTTATAAATCAGTGGGCAAATGTTGAGTGTGAGAGATGATCATGATGGAATGATTTAATGTCATAAGAAAGGCACAAAGTTCATTGGTAAAATTAGTGTACAGACTTCAGGTGGGATGTAACATCTGAATTGAGATTTATGGAATTGAAGACTTGACAAAATGAAGAGAATTTTAAGTGGCAAATAAACATTGGCACAAATAGCAAAGTGTAGGATTTATTCCAGTAGTCTTGATTTTGACATATAATAATGGTGAACAGTTCTCCCAGATAAACTTATAGTCTTGTAACATTTCAAGAAATTAAAGTATTTTAATGAAAGCAAATTGTTATTACCCTGTTATTACCACATTTATATTGAAATGCCTGTGGGAAAAGATGCAGTGTCGGTAGCATCAGCACTCGAAATGTGCATAACTGGAGAGATCTTAAGATAACTGTTCATTTGAATATATTTTCATATTTACAGAAAGTTTACATGAATATAAGGAACCACATACACACACACACACACACACACAAACACAAACACACACACGCACATTTAGCACATAACTTCCTTAATCTTTTTCTGAAACATTTTATTTTTTTTTATTTATTTATTTTTTCACATATATGATTTTATTTTATTTTATTTTTTTGTTGAATCATATCTGTGTACAATAATTCAGTCATGGGGTACAGTGTACGGGCTTCAGATACATGAATATAAGGAACCACATACACACACACACACAAACACAAACACACACACATGCACATTTAGCACATAACTTCCTTAATCTTTTTCTGAAACATTTTAGAGAGTACAGTGGAAACATTATGTCCCTTTACTACTCATAATGTGTTTTATGTTTGAGAACATTCTTTTATTATGATGATATAATTATCAAAATCAGGAAACTTTACATTGACACAATGTTATCAATCAGTAGACCATGTTTAAATTTTGCTAATTGTCACACAATACACTTAATAGTTTATATTCCTAAAGTCCACGATCAGATCTAGGTTCACACATTGCATTTAGCTGCACGTCTGTTTATTCTCCTTTCTTCTGAAAGTATTCTTTATCCTGTCTTTATCTTTCTTGGTCTTGTATTTTTTGAAAAGCATGGAACATTTGTGACATAGCCCTTTTATGTTTTCTCAGGATTGGATTCAAGTTATGTATTTTTGGCAGAAGTACCTTAGAGGTTTCTTTTATCTTCTAAGCATGATATTAAGAGCTAGTGATTTTGGTCTGCTCCAATGTTGGTACTGTTTTTCAGGTCCCAGCAAGAAATTATTATTATTTTTCTCTTTGTAATTTTTTGGAAGATAACTTGAGACTGTGAACTTTTATGTACTAATTTTAGCATCCATTGATTTTCTGAGTTTGTCGTTTTTTTCCTACATGTATTAGTTGACATTCTGCTGTAAAAAAGAGCTTTCCCTCTTCCTTCCTTTTCAATATATTTATATTACTATGGACTCATGGATTCTTATATAATGGCCAATATAATCCATTGCTGTCATTTTTCTGGTAAACAGATCACTCAGGTTGGCTAGAAGGATCCTTGTCAAGCATATGTTTTGTTCTTCTGACACAAACCTCCCCTTCAGAGTTTTCTTTTTTCTTAGTGGAAAAAAAATTTTTTTCAGACTTCCCCTTTCTCTATTCCAGGCTTTGAATAAGCTGTTTCTCCAATGAACTCTGGCTCCTTTTAGTAGAGAATTGTACACACATGTGTACATAAAGAATTGTGAATCACATGAAGATGTTTCAGTCAATGACAGGCCTCATTATATAATACTGTATTTTTACTGTACCTATTCTGTATTTAGATATATTCTACATTCTATTTTTAGATCTATTTACATGCACAAACACTTCACTTACCAATGTCTTATGATTGCCAATGGTATTCAGTACATTAACATGCTGTATAAGTTTGTAGCCTATGAGCAATAGCCTAGGTGTGTAGCAGGCTATACCATCTTGGTTTATGTAAGTACACTCTGGTGTTTGCACAGCGGTGAAATCACCTGACACACTCCTTAGACATATTGCCATCATTAAGTGATGCACGAGTGTGTGTGTATATATGTATGTGTTTATATACAGATAGACTCACACTAAGCTCTGTACATTGCTAGTGGCATCACTGCATCTCAGCACTCAGCAAATATATGTATCTATTCATACATGTCCATATATAGTCACAATTTTACTTTCTCTAGACAGGTAAATTTGGAAATAGATGTAGGTGTCTGTGTGTCTGTGTGTATACATATGTGTAAATACAGTCATATGCGAGGTAGGACAACTAAGTTCAGCAGCTCATTCTAGTAAAAGTGCTGCCTACCTCATTGCTGAATATCGCAGTGGTCACCTTTGAGGTATACCCCTTAGCAAGCTGTGCACTGACACCAGCACCGAATCCACCCTAAAAAACAGTTTGGAACTCTTTGTCAGGCCTCCTACAGTGACAGTTCTTATGGCCATTCCAGAAGGAGAGTTGTGGAATTGCTTTGAAGGGTGGACTGGGTGCGGTGTCGATGCCTTGCCTCCTCAGGGAAGTACTTCAAAGGTGATTGTAGTGATATTCAGCAGTGAGGTATTTTGCATTATTTTGCGTATTAGTTCATCAACTTAATTGCTTAATCTCGTAGACAAACTCCTATATCTATTTTACTTATATACATATGTGTATGTATATTAAAAAATGTAATTACAAACTGATAACAGCTCAAGAAATTTTTATTTAATCAAACCTCAGATGAAGCCCTGAGACGAAAGCAAGACCTGACATAAAGGAAAACTGGGTGATTTTTTTCTGCTTTGCTGTCATTGCACACCCTCTATCACGCCCTGTAAAACTTGAAAGGAAGATGACTACTTTTTGGAGCCAGCCAGGACTCTTCTCCTTCCTTTCTGGGCTAGTCGTATGAAACTGATGCTGATTCCATACCTAGCAAGGGAAAATAACTAGGTGATGTTTTGTACGTATATCTGGAGATGTAAAGCTGGCAATCAGGAAGGAGTTGAGAGACTGGAACCCTAACCCTAACCCTAACCCTAACCTAACCCTAACCCTAACCCCAATGACAGTACAGCTGATGCTCGGATTATCTGGTAGGGAACCTCTCTCCTTTCAGTAAGATGAACTAACTTTGGAATCAGGCATGGTAGATTTTTATCTACAGTATTTTTTGCATGTAAATACTAAATAAAATATAAAATAACCCAAATTAAGCTAGGGCCTATTCATATTAGCCATCCTTTCACCTTAAAACCTGAGTACTGTATATATTTTATTAAAAAATTGTGATTGAATATGAAGTAATACATTAAATATTTTAATCTCAAACTTATGAGACTAAGAAATCTCCAATAAAAATTGGGAGGGTAGATGCATAATCATCTGGGTTACAGAGTTCTCTTTTGGGGGCTGTTTACATTAATTCAATAGTGAATGATTAAAAAAAGTTAAAAACCAACAAAAAGTGGTTTTGTTTGAAGTACAGCCAAGTATAAACTATAGTCTTTTCCAACTTACATCAAGGACAGGAAATATGACTTAAAAGAAATACAATGATTAGAAGAGTAAAAGGCAGTAAATTATTTGCTGAATAAACTTCTGAAAATGGAAATCAGAAAAAGCAAATATTTTATGGAGAAGGCCTTATGAAAGTGGTATGCCTTCATATTTTCATCTCTAAAAATAAACAAAGAAAGATAAAGGCACACCACCTTCATAAAGGTGGTTTTTTTTCCCCCTAGAAGATGGTTGTAGTTGGAAAGCCAGAGACATGAGAACCTTGTATGATGGAACTGTGTTATTCTAAACTCTTAAAGTAAGTATTCAAAATGGTTAAAAATATAAAAAGGAAAAAAGTTTAAAATGTATAAAAATTTAAAAAAGAAAGTAGATTTTAAATATTATCAAATGCAATCTATTGAAATCAAAATAAATTCAATAAAGTTAAAAAATGAATAGACTAGTTAAATAGAAGATTAGATACAGATGAAGGGAGCATTAGATTACTAGAAGATAATCCTAAGAAAATTACTTAGAAATAAAAAAAAATTCTAAGACCTGAGAAATTAAAAAAAACAGTATGAAAGAGAGCTTATAACAGAGAGAACAAAAATGTTAATATATATATGGAATAGGACTTCTAGCAGAAGAAAAGGGGAACAAAGAAATACTTGAAGAAATACTGTAAATTGTCTTAAATTGATGAAAGACTCAGGAAGTCTTCTCAGGAGAATTGTTCAGACTAAACATACACCTAGACCATTGCAGTGAATTGGCAGCACATTAAAGACATAGGGAAGATTCTAAAAGAAACCAGAAGCTTTTTAGCTTCATCAGATCCCAGTAGTGTATTTTTGATACTGCTTCCATTGCTTTGGGGGTCCTCCTCGTGAAGTATTCATCCAGGCCGATGCTTTCAAGAGTGTTCCCTGCACTTTCTTCTAGTATTTTTATAGTTTCATGTCTTAAGTTTAAATCTTTAATCCATTGTGAGTCAATCTTCGTTAGTGGTGAAAGGTTGTGGATTTAATTTCAGTCTTCTACAGGTCACCAGCCAGGTTTC
>CAUYRH010173075.1:0-14288 GCA_963574655.1 Perodicticus potto | reverse complement strand
TAGAGTGCTGTGGCATCACAGCTCACAGCAACCTCCAATTCCTGGGCTCAAGCGAGTCTCCTGCCTCCGCCTCCCAAGTAGCTGGGACCACAGGCACCAGCCACAACGCCCGGCCATTTTCTGGTTGCAGCCGTCATTGTTGTTTGGCGGGCCCGGGCTGGATTCGAACCTGCCAGCTCAGGTGTACGTGGCCGGCGCCCTAGCCCGTTGATCCACAGGCACCGAGCCCCAAAGTTCCTCTTTATATAAGGACACCAGTCGCAGTGGACCAGAGCCCGATCTAGTGGCCTCATTTTACTTTAATCACCTCTGTAATGATCCTGTCCCGAAGACAGCTACATCCTGAGGTGCTGAGAGTCAGGGCTTCAACAAATCAGTTTCCAGCAGGACGTTCACAACAGGTGTATTCACTACCTTGACAGTAGTGATAGCTTCATGGGTATAATCGTAGGTCCCAAAGTATCAAACGGTGCACTTCAAATACGTGTATGCCAAAAAAGCTGTCAGAAGAACAATAAACATATCCCCATTTGAGCAATGATGTGTGCTATGAAGCACGGGGGCAGGGTTCTTATAGAATGGGGGAGGGGTGCCTGGGCCCCCCTCTGGTGGAGGAGAGGCAAAACTTCCCAGAGATGGCCAAAGGCTGTGAGTTGGGAGCTGCCGGGCACACTCGGGGAACAAAGGAAACCCAGAGGTCACAGGGCTGAGAGGATCCGGGCCAACAGGCAAGGTCAGACCTGGAAATACACGTGGGAGATTTCTTTCCAATTCCCATGGTTTCCTATTATGAAGGGTGAGAAGCACTTCATAGGGAAGAGGAGGCAACGTGAGCCCATCCTGGGAGGGAGGCATTCCCCAAACACCAGGAATTAGGTAATTTGTTCGGGTACCACACAGGTGGTAAGTGTTCTCACTACCATTTTTGGCTAGAAGAACAAGAACAAGAATTTTTTTTTTTTTTTTTTGAGACAGAATCTCAAGCTGTCACCTTGAGTAGAGTGCCGTAGCATCACAGCTCACAGCAACCTCAAACTCTAGGGCTGAAGTGATTTTCTTGCCTCAGCCTCCCAAGTAGCTGGGACTACAAGCACCTGCCACACCGTCGGGCTATTTTCTTGTTGCAGTTGTCATTGTTGTTTTAGCAGGCCCTGGCCGGGTTTGGTGTATGTGGCTGGTGCCCTCCCCACTCAGCTATAGGCACTGCCAAGAACAAGAATGTTTTTGAACACCATTTTCATAACGTAGTTAACAGTACATGTAGGAACACCAAAGAGAAGAACTACAGCGCTCATTAGGGATGACGGTGACTTCAAAGCAGAACTTGCCAACATTGCAGCAGGCATGGCAAAAGATTTCATCTTGCAATCCATTCCAGATTCCATCATTTACTCAACAAATGTTGACTGAGCACCTGCCACGGAGCCAGGCACCCTCAGGCCCGTGAATGAAATGACCAGAATCACTGATTGCGTGGGCTTCCTGTCTAACTAGTCTGGAAGCTGCACTGAGACTGGCCGCCTGCCTGGCTCGGGGTGGATAGGTGGGCCAAGGAGCCTGAGGCTGAGTGGGGCTTCTTAGGAAGGAGGCTGTGACCCTTAGTGATGACAGCTAGCAGGAGGGGGACCACAGGCCCATTTGCTAGGACAGTCCTGGCGTATGGCTACTATCCCAGTGTGATTCCTTGCCAAGTGCCCTGGCTGCAAGGCTAGGGAGTAGAGAGGCAAGTTTCCTGCTCTTCTTGGCCCAGGAGAAGATATAAAATGCAATGCCCATGCAGAGCCTAGAAGGCCTAAAAATCTTCCTATTAACTCATATCCCTGACATCAGTCACCAAATTTAGATTTTTCTACATTTAATTATTAATTCTGTTGATTGTATTCTTCGATCAAAACTTGAAGATGTCTGCCTCAGGGGAAAAATATCCAATAAATTATAAATTGAAAACATTGTTTTGCGAATAATGTCATGGGGAAGGAATTATGAACTATGAATGTGGGATCAGCTAAAAAAAGGGAGAAGATGTAAAACACGGTTTTGATTTGTAGTATCTTTTTAAAAATTAACATCTGTTGCTTTTAAAAAATTGATCACCTGCTCCATGACTGACCCAATGCTAGGTTCTCAGGCATCACGTTTAATCATCTTAAAAGTCATCTTCTATACATATTTTTTATCAAAGGGGAACTCATCAGGATTGGAGGAGGAGAGGAGAGAGGCAGAATTTGAATCTGGTTTGCCAGGCTCAGCACCTGCCTTTTTTCTATGTGCTACAACCTCTTGAACCTTGTGGAGAAAAACCATATTTCCCAGGGACTATGACACCTCCCTGGAAAAATCCAAGCAAGTAATCCATCATCGCCCCTCCAGGTACTGAGAACTGTTCTCATTTCATCACCTGCTCTCCCTTACTTGGTAATAATAACACCTGACAGCCGGGATGGAGCACCCCAGTTTGCCAAACTTAATCGTCTGCGACGTGCAACTTCATGCAGGCACGGGGGGCCATGCTGGAGAGGGACATGGGTCCTACCCCCAGGGAGCTCATGTCTCAGAAGAGACGTGTTATGTGGAGAGCCCATCATAAAGAGTGCTGGGATGCAGGAAGCACAGGGCCTGCAGGGCACAGCACGAGCTCCTAACCCAGGAGAGCTTCCTGGAGGAGGAGATCTTGAGCTTGAGATCTAGGATGAGTGAGACAGCATGGAATTGGAGGGAAGTTCAGTTTGGCACGAATGTAGAGTCACAGGAAACAAGGCTAGAGATGTTGTTTATTTTTTATTTTTGAGACAGAGCCTCAAGCTGTCACCCTGGATAGAGTGCCATGACATCACAGCTCACAGCAACCTCTAATTCCTGGGCTCAAGCGAGTCTCCTGCCTCCACCTCCCAAGTAGCTGGGACTACGGGCGCCCGCCACAACGCCTGACCATCTTTTGGTTGCAGCCGTCATTGTTGCTTGGTGGGCCAGAGCCAGATTCGAACCCGCCAGCTCAGGTGTACGTGGCTGGTGCCTTAGCCCGTTGAGCCACAGGCACCGAGCCTAGAGATGCTATTTTAATAGTAATAACTAATCATTGGGCCCTTACGATGAGTCAAGTACATCCATCATCTCATTCCTTCCTCCCATGGCCTATAAGGAAGGCTGTTATTACTCCATTTTACAGATGCAGTAACTGACATGAGGTGGAGTAGCTTGCCCAGGGATTTCACCCAGGTCTGCCTGGCTCCAGAGCGCACAGTCTATGCGATGCTGTAAGCAGCCTGCGGAGCGGGGCCCAGCTCCGGGTGAGGGTGTGCAGTACCCACAGCCTCAGACCCTGCCCACACCCGCCCACTCCTGGCTTGGCTCAGGCTGAACCTGCCACAGCATGTGTGAGCTCTGCCCTGAGTCTGCTCAGATCTGTTGTGGTTTCTGTCCCTCTGTGAGGTCCAGCTCTTCTTTTCCAGCCTGCAGAACCGCAGCTGCACAAAGGCATTTGGAGCCTCTCCCCGCCTCTGCCTGCCAGCGGGGCTGCCGCTGCATGGGAAGAAAAGCCCCCATTGATTGGGATCTCCCCAGGGCCCTGTCTTTCTTCTCTGCCTTTCTCTGTGGCCAGGAGACCCTCTGGCGGGACTGATGGGATGTGAAGGTGACCCCAGGTAGGCTCCGTGAGGACTCTTCCAAACAAAAGCCTGACCAACAATTAGACAGGCCGGCGGGGAATGGATCGATACTCCAAAGTCACAAAAACCGGTGTCAGAAGCCAGCAGCGGCGGAGAGGCCAGGGTGCGGGCCGTGGAAGGCTCCGCTCACCCCCACTCCGTTGCCGGAGCCAGATGCCCGTGGGGGATTGGAAATGAACCTGTGTTGCCTGCAGTGGCAGAGCCGACTGGGCGCCCCGGGATCAAAGCCGGCTCTCCTGCTGTTGAGCACCAATTAGCTCTGCAGCCTTGGGCATGTCTCCACCTCTCTGGGCTTCCAAAGAGAAGAAATATGAAGAGATTGAATAAAGACATTGAATAAAATGCTCTTTCTTAGGTCTGAAGAGACTAGGAACTCACGGCAGGTCCCCCAGCTCTGAAGCACAGCCCTCGTCTCAAACTCAACTCTGACTCCCAAGCCCATGCTGGCACCGGCCGGCTGTGTGGTGCATGGCGGAGCTGCCCTGCCACGTAGGTGGGCACAGGGCCAGGACTGTCCCGTGTCTCCACCCAGCACTGGCTGTACTGGGTTTCTCTGGTGGGGAGGATGGAGGCCATCTGGGTGTGGAGAGTCGGAGGAGGCGCGTCAGGTGGCACTGAGCCGGGCCTGGGCTGTCTCACTGCCCACGCCAGTGCCCTTCCTTGGGGGACTGTTACTCCTCACCTGGGCAAATGGGACCCTCTGAGGGGCCAGTTGCTGCCCAGGAGTGTGGGCCCTGTGGTTCCTCTGGTCAGGTATCTGTTCTCTGTATGAATCCTGCCTTTTTATTTACTGTTTTTTTTTTTAAGACAGGGCCTCACTTTGGAAGCTAGGCTAGAGTACAATGGCGTCATTACAGCTCACCACAACCTCCAATTCCTGGGCTCAAGTGATGCTCCTGCCTTAGCCTCCCCAGTAGCTGGGTAGCTGGAACTATAGATGCTTCATGCCTAGCTAGTTTTTTTTTTTAATTTTTTCATTTTTTATGTAAATGGGGTCTCAATATTGCCCAGGCTGGTTTCAAACTACTGTGTTGAAGCGATTCTCCTGCCTCAGCCTCCCAAAGTGCTGTACCCCTACTTTCTGTATTTTTGATGCTTTGACATCTTTTTCGACATCGAGAGCCCCACTTTGTCGCCCTTGGTAGAGTGCCGTGACGTCACAGCTCACAGCAACCTCAAACTCTAGGGCTCAAGTGATTTTCTTGCCTCAGCCTCCCGAGTAGCTGGGACTACAGGCATCTGCCACAATGCCTGGCTATTTCTTTCGAGAGACGAGGTCTCTCTCTGGCTCAGGCTGGTCTTGAACCTGTGAGCTCAGGCAATCCACCTGCCTCGGCCTCCCAGAGTGATAGGAGATGCTTTGACATCTTGGGCCTGGCTGGCTCTGGTGGGACGGTCCAGTGCTAGCCAGTTCCTGAGGACCAGGACTCACCTGTGAACTGGCTTTCATATGCAAACCACCCAGTTCAGAGCCCACACCCCTCCCTTTTTGGGTTCTTACACTCTGGGCCACTATCCAACTGTCCTAATCATCTCAGAGCCAGGTAGTACCTGACAAACAGGGGCAGCCCCTGTACCCCAGAGCATGCTGAAATTATTCAGACTAGCCAGTACTAAGTCTGTTTACCTGTCTCACCTGTTCCTTACCCTGGGAACCACAAAAAAAGGCTCTCACCTGTCTCCTCCTCACTCCTTCTGCCTCCTTTGGCCCTGCCTGGTGTCCTGCGCCCTTCCCATGGGCCATAACAAAATATCTGTTTTGGAGACATAGTTTCACTCAGCCGCCCTGGGTAGCTGCTGTGGCATACAGCAACCTCAAACTCCTGGGCTCAAGTGATCCTCTGGCCTCAGCCTCCTAAGTAGTTAGGCACCTGCCACAATGCCTAGCTAATTTTTCTATTTTTAGTAGAGACAGGATCTCACTTTGCTTAGGCTGGTCTTGAACTCCTGAGCTCAGGCAATCCACCTGCCTTGGCCTCCCAAAATGCTAGGATTACAGGCCATCGCACCTAGCCCAGCAAACTGTCTTTTCAATGACAATTGTCTCCTGGTCTGTGGGCCTTGGCATACCTGGATAATAATAAAACCTACCTTTTAGAACCTTTGCATATGAATTCCTGCATCAGCCCCTGCCTTGGATAGACAGATGGCTTGGGAGAAGGTCGTGCTCCTGGAAAGGGAGCTGTGCAAGGATAAGAGTGTCCCCTCGGCCTCACGGTGAGAAACTGAGGTAGAGGGGCAGATGGGGTTACTCCCTCCTGACACAGCAGAGATGGCAGGGCCCTGTCCAAGGTGCTGAATAGGACCAGCCCACCCGCCTTCTCCCACTCAGCTCTTCCAGACTCCCACAGCCTGGCCACAGGCCCATGTCCGGGTCACCTGCAGAGTGACTTCCTACTTGAGGGTGAGGGGCCTCAGGGAGTCCCTCCCCTAACTTTCTTTCTTTTTTTTTTTTTTGAGACAGAGCCTCAAGCTGTCACCCTGGATAGAGTGCTGTGGCATCACAGCTCACAGCAACCTCCAATTCTTGGGCTCAAGCGATTCTCTTGCCTCCGCCTCCCAAGTAGCTGGGACTACAGGTGCCCACCACAACGCCCGGCCATTTTTTGGTTGCAGCCACCATTGTTGTTTGGCGAGCCCGGGCTGGATTCGAACCTGCCACCTCAGGTGTACGTGGCTGGCGCCTTAGCCCGCTGAGCCACAGGCGCCGAGCCCCCTCCCCTAACTTTCATGGTGGGATTCTCAACCAGGGGTTAAGATTGTGTCCACATCCAACTGGATGAGGTGAGCACATGGCCCAAGAAGGACCAGTCTTGGGGCGGAGCCTGCGGCTCAGTGAGTAGGGTGCTGGCCTCATATACCGAGGGTGATAGGTTCAAATAGGGCCCTGGCCAACTGCAGCAACAACAACAAAAAAAATAGAAGGGCATTATGGCAGGTGTCTGTAGTCCCTGCTACTTGGAAGGTTGAGGCAAGAGAATCTCCTAAGCCCAAGAGCTGGAGGTTGGTGTGAGCTGTGATGTCACAGCACTCTACCGAGGGCAACAAAGTGAGACTCTGTCTCTTAAAAAAAAAAGAAGGACCAGTTCACTTCACTCTTTCAGGTATAGGGAGTCAGGACCCAGAAGGGGCAGTAGGTGTCCTGGGGTTGGTGAAGTGTTGTTTTTATCCCTGTGGGTTAAGAATATAGAGGGGGTGGGGAAGCCCCCCAAGAGAAGCTCAGTGAAAGAAGGAGCCCAGATGTTGGGTGTCGAGACCTCAGATTCTGCCCTGTCCAGAGGCCTGGATGCCTTCCGCTCCTGGATTATAGGGGACAAACCCCCAGGGCACAGCCTCCTCCCTGGCACCCTGGTGCTCCCACTTCTCTCTGCAGCTTCAGGAAAGCCCCGTGTCACAGACTGCTCCATCCCCTGAGACACAGAGAGGATAAATGCTCCCCTAGGATTTAGGGGCCCCTGGGCAGCTGGGGTGGTCATGGTAGAAGAGGTGCTGAGGGGAGGGTCAGGCCAAGGCCGGGAGCTAGTGGCTGTGCCCTGTCTTATAACTCAGGGGAGCAGTAGTGTCGCTCGTGATTCCTGCTGAGCCAGCACTCCAGCCAAGCCTGATGTAAGCTGGGGCCATTTGCGAGGTCTCGGGAGACTCCCAGCAGCAGAGAGCTGGCTGCCCCCAAGCTCCTTGCCTGGGGCCCAGACTGCTGTGTCACTGCAGCCACCCCCAGCTTCTGGGGACAGACAGAACGGCAGCCAGAGGAGGCAGATTGGTCCGTCCCAGGGTGGGCCGGGAGGCCTGCGGCCCTGTCTGAAGGCTTCTCTCTTTCAGGAGGCAGACCCCTCCCAGTGGCCAGGCACCAGCACCGCAGACGCAGGGAGCCAGGCCTCTCGTTCATGCACATCACGTCACAGCCCATCGTGAATCCCTCCTTCCCCCTTCTTGTCTCCCCCTCTGTTGGAGCAAACACCTTTCAAAGAAGGATCAATGCAGGGAGAGGGATTTTTTCAAAAGTAACAACGAGGTTCTTTAATTAAACTCTCCATAAGCTCTCAAATCCAGGGAGCTCTTCTGGCTCATCTGAAAGTGGGGCCTCGTCCCTGACCTTGAGGGAGGGATGACCTCTGACCTGGGGGAAAGGTTGAGCTTTGCTTTTGGGCTCTGGGTACCTCCCTGCTGCCTCTTCCCTCCGTGTGGGTGGCATTGCCTGCCCCTGCCCCTTCCTGGCACCACATTGCACGCCTGCTGCTCCACCCACTCTATTTGTCAGCCCCGGCAGAGGACGTCCTGTTTGCTGGCATCCAGGGGCACAGTGTCCCTGGCCTTCTAGAAGACTACATCTAGTGCTAGCAGAGATAATGACAGGAAAGTGACAGCCCATGTAAGTCACAGAATGTAAGCTTGAAAAGGACTTGGGAGACCATTGGGACGACCGCTCCTCCCACGTCTCAGGGCAAGGGACCGTGACCCAGCAGCAGCCAGGCCTTGAAGCCAGTAGACTAACTCATTAGTTGCAATCAACACCCGCCACTCACTGAGCACTTAAACATGGCCAGCCGGCGCTTTGCTGCGTCCTATAGTCCCAGCCTCACAAGGACCCTGTGAGGTGGGTGCCCCCTTTCTCACCTCATCGATGAGAAAATGGAGGCTCCAGGAGATTCTGCCCCTCCCCCAAAATCACTGGTTGTCCAGAGAGAGCGGGATTTGAACCCAGGGATATTAGATTCCCAAGTGCAAGTCTCGAAGACGTCCCCGCCCAGCCCGTTCTCCTGAGATGGGAACATGCAGCCAGGTGGGCAGTGGAGAGGAATTCAGCAAAGATGCCATCCCTGGGAGTCCCAGGCTGGCCTCAGCTCCCTCCTCGCCCAAGGACAGAGGGCCCGCAGTTCCCCACAGAGCAGCAGGATGGCACATCCCTGTGGGGTGCCTGCAGTCTTGGGCCTCAGCCACTGGGTCTGCGCCAGCCCCACCACGGGCACGTTTGAGAATGTCAGAGAGGCCTGTGCTCCCTGCAGCCGCTCGCAGGCTGCCTGCAGCTGTGTTCCTGTGGGACGTCCACTTTGCGCCCAGATCTGCACTTGGAGCTGACCCTCATTCTTAAAGTGCCTGTAATCCCGGCCACAGAAAGAGCCAGAGGCCTTAGAGACCATGTCATGTGGGGCCTCCTATGGCTCAGAGGTGAGGTAGGACTTGCCTAGGGCCACCATCCACAACCGGGCAGGTGTGGGACAGGGGCCTCAGGCCACAAGCAGGGCCGGACCCTGGACAGCTCCCAGTCACAGGATGTGGGGCTGGACAGTTGAGGTGACACTCCAAGTGCCACGCCCTTTCCCCTGGGAGAAGTGGCACCAAGGTCAGACTATGAGGAAAGAGATGTAATACCCCAAAGTGGAGAGAGTCCGCAATGAGAGAAGGGACTCAGTACCTTATACCCCAGGACAGGAATGAATCTGATGTCCAAGGTTGGGCTGTGGACGCAAGTGGTGGGTTTGGAGGGATTGACTTCTCCTCCTCTTCCTCTCCCAACTCTTGACATTTTATTTCTTCAAGGAATTACCTTCAGTTATCTGAGAAATGCACTGTGGGAGGTCTCTCTTTTTTCACAGATGCCATGTCCCTGAACCACTTTTCATATCTGCAATTAAATGATTATGTGCTCAACACCCATCTCTCCTGCCAAACCAACAGTTCTACACGGGCCTGGGCCCCACCTGCCTGTCTTCAGGCTGCGTCCGAGTGTCTGCCTGGCCCAGAGTCGGTGCTTGACCACCGTGTCTTGGATGAAGGAATGAAACGATGAAATGACGCAGTGCCCTATCAGCCCCCGGTGTTTTCGGAGCTCTCCAGGACCAGGAGGCCAGACTTCCTTCAAGCCTCCAGCCGGGAATGCTGACTGGGACGGGGAATGCTGGGTTCTGGATCCTCACGCCTCTCCCCAGGGGTGACCCCATCAGGGCTGGTGAAGAATAACAGTCGATAAAGCATCTCATCCTGACAGTGGCATGGGGTCAGCATGATTGGGGCCAGCACCACTGCCCTAGCTTCTCCTGGGCTTCTCATAGCCTCTCTGTGAAATCTGAGCTTTTTTTTTTTTTTTTGCAGTTTTTGGCCGGGGCCGGGTCTGAACCCGCCACCTCCAGCATGTGGGGCCGGCACCCTACTCCTTGAGCCACAGGTGCCGCCCCAAATCTGAGCTTTCTTGTGGAAACATGTCTGTTGGTCTCCTGCCCACATCCCTCTTCCTGGTGGTGACAAACACGGTCTGTGCAGGCATGGCAATTGAGGTAGACGGAATAATGCTCCCCACTAAAGATGTCCACGTCTTTTTCTTTTTTTTTTTGAGACAGAGTCTCACTGTGTCACCCTCGGTAGAGTGCCGTGGCATCACAGCTCACGGCAACCTCAAATTCTTGGGCTTAGGCGATTATCTTGTTTCAGCCTCCCAAGTGGCTGTGACTACAGGTGCCCGCCACAATGCCCAGCTATTTTTTTGTTTTTGTTGTAGTTGTCATTGTTGTTTAGCAGGCCCAGGCTGGTTCAAACTCAACAGCTCTGGTGTACGTGGCCGGCACTCTAATCACTGAGCTACTGGTGCCGAGCCATGTCTTAATGCCCGGAACTTGTGAATATGTTACCGGACATGGCAAAAACGACCTTGCAAATTGGTTTACATTAAGGATCTTGAGATGGGGGATTATCCTGGATTATCTGGGTGATCCCAATGTAATCACGAAGGTCATTATAAGAGGTAGGGGGGACAGTCACCCAGAGAAGGATATGTGACAATGAAAGCAGAGGTTGGAGAGGGAAATTGGGAGATGGTGCACTGATGGTTTCAAAGGTGAGGAAGGGGCCAAGAGCCAAGGAGTGCAGGTGGCCTCTAGGAGCCAGGAAAGGCAAGGAGATGGAGTCTCCCCAAAAGCCGCAGGACAAAGGCAGCCCTGCTCATTCTTCGACTTTAGGACTTCTGACCTCCAGAACCGTGATAAACTTGTTGTTCTCAGCCACCAAGTCAACAGGAACCCAACACAACAACCCCACTTTTTATCTGTCTCCCCACTTTATTTCCATGTTGTAGTGAAGGATCAACCCACAGGATCCTAGTGTAGGACCCACACACACCCACAAGTGCCCTTAGTCCAGCTCAGCCACTTTCTCAAAGGTGTGACCCTGGGAGCCGCTTGATGTGCTGAGCCTCCATTTCCTCACTGTCACAAAAGAGCTGCATGGTGCCTGCCCCACGGTGTCCTGTGGAGGTTTGCCGAGACATGTGGAGGACTTAGAATAGACCTGACAGTTGTAAGGACCACTCCCCAGCTGGTATTCCTACCACGTGTCCCAGACACAAACGCCTCTTGCCGGATTTGGAAAAAGTACCCAACTGTTTAAAGGCCACAGAGCCACGCAGCTGATCGCAGGCCCCTCAGACTACTCCTGGCCTGGGTTTCCTGCTCAGGGAAGAGGAGAATTTCCACATGGAGGCTCTCAGGCTGTGCTCAGCCTGCAGACAGGCTTTGTTTGGCCTGTACACTATTTTAGAAAATAAGAATCAGGCCAGGTGAGGTGGCCTGAACCTGTCATCCCAGCACTGTGGGAAGCTGCAGCTGAGGCGGGAAAATTGCATGAAGTCAGCTCAGGCAAGTAAGCAGAACTTACTGAGCAAGAGCGAGACCCCGTCTCTAGAAAAAGTAGAAAAAATAGTCGGACATTGTTGTGGGGACCTGTAGTCCCAGCTACTCGGAGGCTGGGCAAGAGAATCACTTGAGCCAGGATTTGCGGTTACAGTGAGTTGTGATGCTGCCACTGTCTAGCCTGGTGACAGAGCGAGACACTCTCAAAACAGAAAGGACGGACGGAAGGAAAAAAGGAAGGAAGCAAGGGAGGGAGGCGAAAGAAGAATTAGTTGTCAAATGGTTGAAACTTGGGAAGTCTCAAAATTTGATTTGCACCTTTTCTCCAAAAATCGAAAGATCTGACAAGGGGCCAGATTCCTCCATTGTGGGTGTGACCCAAGCTTAGGGGAAGCTGCCCTTTTTCGATTGGCCTGTGCTCTCCAGTTTGCCACAGTCCCTGCCACCCCCTCTTGTCTCTCCCCTCCCTATGGCTTGGCTGCCGCAGTTAAGGCATTCAAGTTTGTGACCCTGGGATTTCACGTGTTCAAACGCAGTCTGTCCCCACTGTGACCCTTTGCTGTAATATGGCAATGAGTTTGTGATCTCTCACTTCTCAGAGATGCCATTTCTCTGAAGTGCTTTTTGTAACTGCTTTAAATTTAAGTAAGTTAGACTCGCTTCACAGCTAACTCCTTTGCCAAACCAGAAGTCCCGTTAGGGCCCAAGTCACCACACTTGGTGGCCCCGGGTGGCTCTGCTGCCTCCATTCTTAGGGTTACCTATTAAACACCACCCCCCCCCCCTTCCCTTGTCTGGCCGGCTCTTGTCAACTCGTGTTTCCAAAGTCTTCTCTCCACAGTGCTCTTCATTCTTTCCCACCTGCTAGTGGAGAAGAAAAAAAAAATTTTTCTTGGAAATGAGTCTCCGATAAGAGCTGTGGGGTCTGGGGAACTCTCCTGTGGGTCAAACACGTGGACTTGAACTCAGGGGTTTTGCAACCTAGAAATGGCTCCTTCAGAGGATTTTTAAAAAGAGACAATTTTTTAAGAGCAGTTTTAGGGTCCCAGCAAAATTGAGTGAAGGTACAGAGATTTTCTAAATACCCTCTCTCTTGAATGTCCTTCCCACCATCACATTCTCCACCAGAGTGGAACCGAGATGCACCACTGTTTCCCGGAGTCACAGTTTACACAGGGCTCACTCCTGGTGTCCAGCGGCACAGGGGCCTGGACAGATGGACAGCGACAGGCCCCACCATTGTAGTATCATACAGGGTAAAGTCACTGCCCTCAAAATCCTTCCTAGACAGAAGCAGGAGTCAGAGCTCTCGGGTTTCTTGTGGACACCTGCATTGCCCGGAGGCAAGTAATAGAACAGCTGTTGAATAGCTGGCTTACCAAAGAGCACAAAGAGGGAAACTGAGGTGCTTCCAAGGGAAAGCTGGTGAGAGGCACCAACTCCCCGCCTTTGTTCTCTCCCAGGCTTCCTCCCTGTCTGGCTGGGATGGGGCAGGCTCAGGGGCTACCATCTGCTGGCTCTAGTGGTGGCCAACCCTGGGGAGGGGGGCGCCGAGAGTCTATCCCTTTAAAAACAGATTAGCAGCTCTCTCTCCAGCTCAGCTTCCTTAAAAAGAGAACTTGTCAAGGTTTACATCAATAATAGATAACAGTGGCAGGTTCCAGCCAGAGGCTGTTTTGATATTTTCTAGAGAATTTGTCAGCAATGGCGCAGTCAAGGAAGAGCGGGGGATGGGGAAGCAGGGGAGAGAAAGCACCTTCATTAATTGTTCCTCATTTGCATTCTTGCTGTTAAATAATGTATTGATCTCTCTCCAACTCTGTGGTCCTTCCCGCTCCCCAAGCTTCGCCTCTTGCACTGGAGCCCTCCTCCATGAAGGCTGCACTTCTCACAGGCCTCTGACAGCCGGGGGCGCTGGGGGCAGGGTTGGGACGTGTAAGTGAGGTTCCCCAGATCCTCACGAGCTTGTCCCCAGAATCCTCATGCAGAGTATAGTTATCTACTGTTTATTAAGTCTTGAACAGGACTTGCCCCCAAACTAAGTGCTTTATAAGGAAGTCCCCCAATCCTTGTGACAGTCCCATGGGGTTGCTACTATCATTAAATCTATTTCATAGATAAACTGAGGCTCAGAGAGGTTAAGCACATTCCTCAGAGCACACAGCTGGACAGGGTGGAGTCGGGATTTGAACCCATGTCTGGTTGGATCTAGAGCTAAGGCTCTTCCCCTCTAACCCCATAAAGCTCACATCTGCCTGTAGCCTGGGAGGCTTGCCCACTCAAGTGGGGAAGCTACTCTTCCCTTAAGTCAAGAGATTAAAAAGGAGCTAGATTTGGTGGCTCACACCTGTAATCTTAGCTCCCTGGGAGGCCAGAGAGGGTGGATTCCTTGAGTTCAGGAGTTCCAGACCAGCCTGAGCAAGAGGAAGACCCCGTATCAACTCAAAATAAAAAAAACAGCCAAGTATCTTGGCACACTCCTGTAGACCCAGCTACTGGGGAGGCTGAGGCAAGAGGAGTGCTTGAGCCCAAGAGTTCGAGGTTGCTGTGAGCTCTGATGATGCCACAGCACTCTGCCCAGGGCAATAGAGTGAGACTCTGTCTCAAAGACACAAAAAACGGGGCGGCGACTGTGGCTCATTAACTCATTGAGTAGGGCGCCGGCCCCATATACCGAAGGTAGTGGGTTCAAACCCAGCCTCAGCCGAACTGCAAAAACAGAAAAATAGCCGGGCATTGTGGCGGGTGCCTGTAATCCCAGCTACTCCGGAGGCTGAGGCAAGAGAATCGCCTAAGCCCAGGAGTTGGAGGTTGCTGTGGGCTGTGTGACGCCACGGCACTCTATCGAGGGCCATAAAGTGATACTGTCTCTACAAAAAAAAAAAAAAAACACACACACACAAAAAAGGGAGAGAGAGATTAAAAAGGGGCCCTGTGCTCCCCAGCCAGGCACAGCCTCAGCCCCAGGGCGGCCCCATCTGCCCAGGACAGCCAGACAGCAGTG